>JAEQML010067253.1:0-19258 GCA_016904865.1 Pissodes strobi
TCCGTTGCTGGTCCGTCAGTTCTCCGGCCCGTTGGAAAAACGGATCGTATGAAAGAGCTCTTATAGTGTGTGTGCCACTACCATAAAAAAGATATAAAACAAAAATATTACATTATCCTAATTATGTTGTTTAAGCTTTACAGACATGCACTCTAGAGCATCAAGTGATCTGGATTCAGCGGACGATGAGGAGAGTGATTCTGATGGACTGAAAGATGAATATTAAATGTTTTTCTATGTATTAGTTTATGTTGTTGATTAAATAAAAAAATATAAAAATTAATTCTCTATAAAAAACTGTATTAGAAATATTCTTTTAATTCACGCATCATGATTTTTTTTTAATTTTTCATTGTTATATCTATATGTTTCTTCAAATATTAATTATTTTATATATATCCCGTCTCGGAACACTTTTGATATAATACAAAATAATATAAATGATTCTACATAATATATTGACATGTTTTTTTTTATCTATCTGGAACATAGAATAATAATCACGATTTTTTCAAAACAAATTTTTTTTTTCTTGGAAATCGCATTTTTTAATTATTATGAGAATACAATATACATCATAATTTGTGGTTCTCAGTCGATACTAATTATATTTTTCCGAAACCCGGAAAGAAATTTCTTTATTTTCACTTTATCTCCGAAATTACGTGAGATACGAAAAGTTATTAAGAAAGCTTTTTTATAAAACCAAATTTGGTACAAAAAGTCTCGAAGTCGTATTCTCGTATATAGCATAGTTCAAAAGATCTTTGCGTTTGAGTGTAAAAAATATTTTTGGGAACTTTTTTCTTTCACTATATCGCCCCTGCAAAGTTATTCTCGAATGAAGAATTTTTATGTAATTTTCCATCGCATGAGTATTAAAATATGAGCTAAAATAAACGGTAAATGAAAATCTCTGATTACTAAAAAGGTTCTAAATAAATAAACAAAATTATTGTTCATATTTAAAGAATTCATAATACAAATTAATCTGCGACCGCGGGCACGAAATCAAGGCGCGCCTATGACACATTCAAATCGTTATGCCAGGTAGTTACGACCACCATTTTGTTCTGTCAATTGGCATATACACTTGGAATAGTTGCTACAACAACATACTAGAAATTAAGCTTTACTAAATAATAAAAAGTTCATTGTTCTCACGACATGTTGGAGATGTTCTGCCACCCTCTTAAGACTGGCCAATCGTTCTAATATTGGCAGTATTAGAACGCTATTTGTGCGCTATTAGAGGAGTAGTGCAAAAAAAATCAGCCTTAACTAAATAATGAAAATAGGCAGTTTTTTACCCATTAGGGGCGTTCTGTCACCCCCTTACGACTGAAATCAGGGGGCTAATCCACACAGATGACACTTAGTTATGTTATCTCAAGAAATAGGCCTCTAAATCATCACTGAAAAATATCACTGGCCCTCCTGCTATTAGGAAAAAAAATTTTGTAACAAATTGTACAGGTGTTTCGGGAAACTAGACCAGTCGAAAAATGACGGATTTATATACACTCGCATCTTATTTAAATCTTTAGAACTATTTTTCATTTTTTTTTATCTGCTTGTTACTAGCATAAGCACATTTATTTCAACATTTACATCATGAAACTACTAAGCCTAGAATAAGTATGCCAGTTAAGTAACCTAATACCAAAACTATAACTGTTGTTTTGCCTGGTGCTGTTGCTTCAGCACCGTGGCCGACAGTTAGGCACCCGTAGCGGGCTGATTTTAACACCTACTTAGATCTAGGGTGCGTGGTACTGCTTTATTGTGATCTTTACTTGGGTTACCCCATCAAAGTCGTTACCGATAAAGTAATTAGCGAAAGCTAAGAGAGATGTTGTACGTTCTTCTTTGTGTAATATTATTACCTGGCGAAAATGCAGGAAAAATTGATAAAAACCCTGCTTAAATGCTCTTCGAGAGCTATACAACAATAATTAAAGCTAACATAGACTATTTACAAGTGAAGACTTAGTTAAGTCGATTCCTGTAAGGATGCAATGGTATCAGGGCGCGCTGTTCGAGCCCCGCGGTATCGACTGCGGAGACATGGACGCTTCCGTAGGCAGAAATCAAGTGAGCTAAATGCGGCAGTGTTTGCGCATTTATAGGCCGAAAAAGTCGTCAAGCAAGCCACGCCCCCATGTTCAAACACGGGTAGCTGGCTGGTGGACCGCGGTTTCCCGCTGGTCGGCTTCTGTGCTCCTGGTACATCGGACTTTTTAATTTTCAAGAGATTGCTTTTGAAAGTTAAAAGAAAGTACAAATCAGGGTGGTTTGATGTAGTGGCTCTATTCCTGAAGGGACTAGAGTCATGGTGGCATAAGTTGCTTATAAAATTACGTGATTTCCCGATGTATGGTGCCGTGAGGTGTACGGCATTCGGGGTTTTACCTGGTGTCGGCAATGTGCGCTGTTAATGCCGATCCTCGGATCTGTCTTTCGAAAAACCTAGATGCGTGGTTATCGATATATTCATCGACGGTTTCGATTCTAGCCCACGCATGCAGGTCTTCGTTTCTGACTCGATACCGTAGGGTTAGAGAGAAAGCTGCCCTTAAGTAGCTATTTTGAAGTACCTGCAACTTCTTTTATGGCACTTTGCCACCGAACACCACACCGGGGCGCCATACATCAGGGCTGGTCTTATGACTTAACGATAAAGTATAAGCTTCTTTGCAGGGCTTAAATAAGATCTTCCTGCTATCAGGGGTCCCAGTCCTTTCTTTGTACCCTCGTTCTTCCCTACAACCGCTTCAATGTGCTTACTGCAGTTTAATTTAATATCGAAGGTTAGTCCGAGGTATTTTACCTTCTTTTTAGGGTGGATGGCTGTATTGCCTATTAATAAAGGGGTAGTAGCAATGTCCTTTTTCTTGCGGGACATAATAATTAATGCTGTTTTTGTGGGATTAAGATTAATCTTCCACTTAGTATAGTATGGAATCAAGATGTCCATATGCTCATTTATACTTGATTTCGCTGCTTCGGCTATAGGATTCCGGGAATAAATCGCTGTGTCGTCAGCGAACAGGGCTTTACGGGTATTGGGATGAGATGGATGTCTGCTATAAAAAGACTGAATAGTAGCGGCGACCATACGGTACCCTGTGGCACCCCTGCTAACAGTCTTCTGTTCCTAGAAGATTGTCTGCCAATTCTGGAAGAGAAAGTACGTCCGACAAGATATGACTCAATGAGCGCTACCATATAAATTGCCAGCAGTTTATAGAGCAGCCCATCGTGCCATACCCTGTCAAACGCTTTCTCTATGTCCAGCAATAGGAGAGCAGTGGACTTCCTATTGTTGAACCCCTCACATATGTCAGTAGCTAGTTTCGCTACCAGCATGACAGTGCCATGCTGGCCTCGAAAGCCGAATTGTTCGGAGAGTAAGATGTTCAATTTTTCGACCACCCCGTTTATCCTCGGCAAGATAAGCCTTTTGGCTACCTTCCCAAGGGTGTTAAGCAGGGATATTGGTCTGTAAGATGAAGTTAAAGACGGGTCTTTTCCCGGTTTCGGGAAGTATATGACGCTACTTTCCAAGGTTTGAGGAAGTGTTGCAGTCGAATTACCGCGTTAATAATATGCATGTAATGGATCAGTGTTAAGGATAATATTCGGAATATTATCCGGCCGGGCGCTTTGTATCTCGGGAGATGACAGAGCGCTTTGGGGAGTTCCGCCGTGTGATTTTCAATTTATCAAGAACTGTCGGAGGGATGGGGTACTTGTGTTGTCTAAACACATTCACGATATGACTATAGCGTCCTTGGTCCGATAGGGTGTCCGGAGCCTCGCTATAGACGTCTTCCAAGTAGTCCAAGAAGGCTTCCGCTTTCCCTATGTCGTTCATGATGTCATGACCCCTGTATTTTATGACAGGGATTTGCGTATAGCCTCATCGGACTCGCTTGGCTAACTTCCACAGCGAGCCATCTTCCCTACTCATGCCTGGTCGCGATGCTCCTGGATTTTAACCCTTATTTTCTCAGTCAGCGCATTGATACGAGCGGATCCCATTTGTGTCCGGTTTCCCTGCCATCTGCATCGAAAGCGGTTTCTGTAAGTGATAAGTTCAAGGATTGGTTCGGGAAGGGATTCTGTCCTACGGCGAATCGGCACCCTAGGGCATATTGTATCACGGATGCGCTGGATGTTTGATGTAAGAGTTGCGACCTCTCGCTCGAGATCACTATTTGCTCAGGGATGATAGTTAGTTCGCTTATCCTAGCTCGGAACTCTCGCCAATCAATATTCTTGTACGAAACGACGGTGTCCTTTGGCAATACAGGGACCCTGCAGTACAATCCAATCTTGATTGGCAGATGATCCGAGTTTAAAGCATTGATTTCCTGAAGTTGCGTTGTTCTCATCGCTCCGCGGGAAATAGCAATGTCTAGGAGCGAGTCACTACGTAGATAGGTAGGATTTGGACTTCTGTGATAAGACATTTCCAGATTATTCTCGATTAACCTCTTAAATAATCTACCCCTGGAGTTAGTTACGCCGCCCCATTCGACGTGCGTGGCATTTAAGTCCCCTATCAACAGGGATACTCTGTTTTGCGGTAATAAAGTAAAGAGGTCAGGTGCAGTGAGGCGGAGATCCGGGGGCGCGTACACGCCATAAATACATAGACCGCTCTCTGTCTCGATACAGACGTGTTCTATTGGAGATCTAAGGTTTGGGCACCTTTTTTAGCAGAGCGACCTGTGTACGAGGCAGGCCACGCCTCCCCCGTTTCGATCAGGCCTAGCAGAACGCTCGACCTTATAGTTCCTAATCTTTAACGAAAAGTTAGGATATAAACGTGTTTCTAGGAGGAAAACAATCTGAAAATTGGTTGTATGCATAAAATTACGGAACTCGCCCAGTTTTGACCTGATACCATTGCAATTCTAACTTGCGATATGTAGCATTTACACATCGAAACGATTGTATTCGTACGAAAAGAATCGTATCGAGGCTTGGAGAATTGAAGCCTTAGGTATCCCCTCGACATGATTCAAGCATGTTTGCATAAAAATCAAGTGCTTGAAACAATTGCTCTAGGTTGACAAGAGAGTTAATTTTCGTAACTACATCGTTCAAGTCAGACATAACATTAAAACTGTTCTTCGGATCGTTGACCATTGCGTAGGCCTTGGCGCCGTGGGCCGTCTGCTTGGCTCGTCGGTGCCGCTTGTTTCCAAGCGGGGTTAGCTGGGGGTGGCGCAGGGCGAAATACTTGTTTTGATGGTTTCGCCTTGGTGTTGGTTTGAATGATGTTCAATTTATACACATAAACTGGGCATTCCTCATCTATTGACCGGTGAGGTCCGCCACAGTTCACGCACTTAATGAGATCTTGAGTGCATTGCGTGATCTCATGCTGTCCTGCACATTTGGAACACGCAATTTTCCTATTGCAGTATGATTTTGCATGTCCGAACTGCTGGCATTGCTTGCACTGCAGTGCGGGCTTGGTTGCACGGCGAGCTTCCCTGCTTACTCTGACGCTCATTAGTGTCTTTATTTCTTGATTTAATCGACGAATGGTGAAATCCGTGCCCAGGATGACTACATACATCGGGGTGCGAGTTTTCCTCATCTCATAGATGGTTTTTGGGCGGATGTTATATTCGTCGCATAACGCTTCTCTAATTTCTTCAGTTTTGATGTCTACAACTAGGCCTCGTAACACGAATGCCCTAGTCTTCTCCTGTGATATAGCATACGTATGATACTCCGTGCGCTCTTGTTCTAGGGCGCGACGGAGTATATGGTAATCATTACCGTTATCGCAGTACACGATGATGGAATTATTCTTGTACTTGAGTACGTATCGTGAAATATGCATATTTTTAAGATCGTCTCTAAATGGACGATGGTCGGCCCGTCTACCCTTGATGACGATCGGTGGCACGGGGGTTGGTTTCGATTTATGGGGTGCTTTTGGCTTGCTGGAATTACTAGCTTGTCGCTTCACTCCGGCCGTTTGAAAGGAATTTGCTTGAAGGGTACTTTGAATGGGTCCTTCTCGCCACCTGGTATCAGGGCAACAGGAGGCGGAGGAGGCGGGGCCATCAAGGCAGGGACGCCTTCTTGTTTATCGTCTGAGGAACTCGTTGCTGATGTTTTTGTCCCTTGTTTGGCTTTCTTCTTCCCTGTGTCGATTTTAAGCTGTTACGGTTGCGTTACGTTTGATTCCTGTAGGATGGGTATCTCTAAAATGTTGTCTAATCTTGGTTGACAATTTGCAGACATCATTATTGCTTAGGTCGTCGAGATTTTTAAGGCTCTCTGCGTACAGTCGACACTGAACGCAGATTTCAGCATGGCTGCTGCAGCGGTTACGGATCTTTTTCGTGGAGGTTTCGGAGATCTTCCTTTCGGGGTTAGATTCCATTGAGATATTAGACATTGCGTCTTCATCCTCCGTGTAGTCCCCCATAGGGGAAGTTGCCGGGGTTACGTCCCCGGCGACTAGAAAACTTAAGCAAATGCGCAGTAAATGGCCTTTGCTAATTACCGCAGTAAAAAGCAAGCCTAATAACGTTAACAGTAAACGATCGATCATTAAAACGAAAGCGAAACCGCAGTACCAAGCACCAGTGATACCAGCTGGTCTTGACCGGTACACGACCAAATCAAGAGTCCTCTGCTTGTTGCTAAAACTACCGTAGATTAGAGACGTTAAGGATAAAATCAACATTATTATCATATATTTGATTCAGCAAGACGACTTGTAATTAGTTGAACCTTATCAGTGGCAGGTCCAAGGGTGTAGGAACTAGTCGATTTTATTTACCCTCAAAAATCTGAAAACCCTGAAACATACTACACACTTTGAAATCCCTATTTTTGGTCTTTACTTATTTGTCCTAAATACTATAATTTTCGAATTACGATTGGTTTAGTGAAAATATCGCTTGTTTCAAGGTCAACAGGTATACTGAATATCTTTAAAACCCAAAAGATTTTTAAAAAATAACCGGTAATAGATGTCACTAAACCTAATCCGAATGGTAGACTGACCACCGAACGAACCTACATGCAGCCGAATTTGTTAGGCAAATTCTAGCAGGAAAGGCTTTGATAAATATCATTAAAACATAATTTTTTTTAAAGAACCTGAATTTAACCACCCTCAAGTATTTCACCAAACCTATGACGAACGTTGAACCTACATGCAGCTGTATTGGTTAATCAACTCATAGCCGGAAGGGTCTTGATAAATAACACCTAAAGGTTGTAAAAAACACTGAACCTAAAGTAAACCACACCTAAAGGTTTTAAAAAAACTGAACCTAACTAGACTCAAGGACTTCATTTAACTTAATCCGAACCACAGTTTATACCGTACGGAATCAGTTATTTAACTCGCCACGTGTTTTGAGGCATAAAATCCAACCAATAGGAGCATTTTCCTCATATTCAGGGCCTGCGGAACGAAGTTCGTTTATTTACTAATAACAGTACTGGTCTGGTGTCCCGGCGTGCAGTTTTATCTATTGAGATTATTGGAAGCAAGGCAATTGGACGATCGTTTGATATAAGGGTTTTCTTGCCTTTTTTAGTACAGGTTGCACTCGGGTGACTTTGCGAGAAGATGGGTATATCCCCTTTCGGTAAGACAGAGAAAAAAGTCTGGAAATAATAACATGAACTAACAAGTTGGAACAGTTCTTTAACACGATGGCTGGTATTTCATCCGGTCCTGACACCTTTTGAGTATCTAACTCTTTGAGGATTTTACGGCTATCAAGGTGGTGAAACTTAACATCTGCCATGGTAGTGTTGATATTGGATATGAGGGGGAGATCCTTGCCTTGGTGACGTTTCAGGTAGAGTGCGATGAAGACATTTCGGCGAGCATGTTTGCTTTTTCCTTAGCTGTAGTTGCCGTGACACCGCGTTCGTCCATCAAAGGTGGGAGAGACGTTTTTGTAAAGTTTTTTCTTACTGCGTTTGCTACCGACCAGAAATTTCTGGAGCCACTTGGGCATTGCAAAAGTTTATCCCTGGTCCTTTGATTGCGTTTGGGTTAGTAAGGCATTAAGAAAGAATTGGACTGTCTATTTTTTTTGACGAGAACTAGCTGCATATGTTCTTAGATTGGATTGTTTGGAAGTGTGTTATTATTTGAGCTGGATCGTTTGGTCATTTATTTAAGTGCGTTAGCTTTTTGGACAGTTAATTTGTTAATTAAATAGTGTTTTCATTCTTAACCATGTTGGGTATTTTATTAAAAAATGTTTAGAGGAACATTCCTGAGATTTGTGACGGGTATTCAAACAAGACTCAAGAACTGTCTGATGATGCGCTCTATACACATTTTAGATCGCATCGAAATGCAGCAAAATATTGTATTTGTCAACCTCAGGTCTCCAGACTTTTTTGGGTTTTTTTTTTGGATCCTACGAAAGTCTATTTGTCCGCCATTTTTTAGATTTTGCTATTTCACCAAATATTGTCACGAAAATAAGGGAAACAATTTTAGAACTGCCTTTTCAGCATCCCTGGTAAAACTTTCACAAAATTTATTTTGCATATCTGTTTACCAGAACAAGGCTATTTTACACTTTAAAATTTTTAAACACAGATTTGCTTGCAACCAGGATAAAAACCCACAAAAGCTGAATATTCTTCAGCACTTATAAGCTTATTATTTATTAGTATAACGTAAAATAACCATACACCAAACTAAAAACAAACAAAAATACAAAAACTAAACCAAACCAGCAATGGTTGGAATTTCATGAATTGATTTATATTTAAAAAAATAACATTGCTGTAAATGATAAATTAAACATTCAAAATTAAGCCAAATTTAGCATCATCTAAAACAAGTTTTGCATTTGCATATTATACTTACATTTTTAAAAAATATAGATTACTTTTGTATAACAAAATTATAATGGAAAACAAACACCGTGGCAAGGAACCAGATGTCATATTTTTAGTTTCATTTTTCTCCATCGTAAAACTAGATACTGGATACTGTTTTTGATACACGATTACCCTTGTAATCATTATTTATCTATGTCATTAAAAATTGCAGAGCAGTGGTTCTAGCAATTTATAAATATTATTTAACTGAGTTAGTTATTTAACTGTCACTTACTTGAAACTTTACTTGTACTTATTTTAACTGTACTCTTACGGGTTACTATGAAACTCCTTAAGGTATAATTTTGTTTCCATGATATCTTGAGTGCACGTTATATAGGCCTGAGAAGTATATTATATGTTTAGTTTGTATTTTTTATTCATTGCAGTTACTGGTTACACCATGGTATAATCGTTTGTGATTAAGTTGACAATAAATATTACCAACGCGATTATTCTGCATGTGTAATAATTACTTAAATTTTATTTAACCAGCTGTACTTGGATTTGTTTTTTGCTTGGTCATTTGCCCATATACGTTTTCGTTAAATATATATATAATATAATAAATAATATAAATAGGTATACACCATACTTTGAACCTGTCTTTAATTGATTGAAGCCCCTACCTACCAATAATAATCAACCTCTTAATTATTGGTATTATGCGCTTCAATATCAGTATTTATTTTTCTTGAGGCAGCCTAGCCTTTAATGATTTTTTCGCTATAAACGGCTGAACCATTTTGTTAATAAAAGTTTTTAAATACATTATTTGTGTAACTTATTCCATTTCCTTAAACCCAAACTAACCCAAACTAATCTCCTATTGATTGTTAAAAAATAAAAATAAAATCCATAATAGTTTTAATTAGATATCTGGATACGTTTAATAAACAATTAGTTCGATACTTAGCCATCATATTATGGGTGTTTTGAAATAATGACCGGTAACAACTGAAATAAAATAATGAAAAGGAGTACTCTCCATAAAATTGAAATACTGATCAAATACTTTGTACCCCTTATTTAATTCCATTTCCATGACACGGCGTTAGCCTAGGATTCTTGAGAGTCTAAATAATTGTCAGTGTCAGTCGCATTAATAAATTAATTTTGAGGTGATATAATATTTTTATTTTATGACTTGCTTTCTCTTATAACGTTCAGATATTAAATGGCCCTGTTTCTTAAAATAGTTGAAAATTTTAAGGGTAGAATGTGATTGATCGCGATTGAGATTTTTATTATCAACAATATTATTTAAGTTCCCTTTGATTTTGATTACGCTTTTTGAAATAATCTTTGATTAAATACTTGTCCTTGTCTTTGCAAAAAGAACAATATTTAGTTCGAGTATTGCACGCTCCTCTTCGAAGGCGGCATATAGAGCATTTAAAACAGCTTTCGGTTCTTTTATTCGCAGGAAGCTAGATATGTGGGACGCTGAATGCAAAATAATACACTGGAATTCTTTATTGATTTGCGAATAACTTCAATTTCATTTTGAAAGGTGATAGTGTTAAGAAATTAAGTTCATATTTCATCAATTCTGTTGAAGATAGATTTTTGATTAGATTACCTGATAGTGTTAAGTTCTTTCATTAGTTGAGTGTAGTGTTTATGATCTGAATAAAATTGTAACAAGAGCTCTTTAAGATTTTTCCATTCACTTATGGGTTTCTCACGTACTGTGCTTTAGCATTACCCGTTATTATAGAAATGACGAAAGGTAAGAGTGCCTGTATTTGAGACTATTTTGAAAAATATAGAATAACATGTATATATATTTCTCCGATGATTTCCTCTGTGTCGTTGAATCTCGTTGACATCTAGTTTTGGATTGTCAAGTTTCTTCGGTGAAGAAACTCTTCTTCAAGCAACTAGTTCAAAGGGCTAATTTATGTAGGGACCCTGAGCGGTAAGGGATGTGAAGTTTTGGAGTTGTTGCAAGTAAAGTATTCTTCAAACTAAGTACACTAGTTTTATTTTTAAGTTTAGAGTAAACTTGATATGACAGAAGATAATAGAGATAAAAGCAAATCGTTAGACTATAATTGGTAGAAATTAGTCTTAGTGACTTAAACCATCTTATTCACCAGTGCATTTTTAGTGTCTAGTTCGACTCTCTGTATGTAAGAACGGATTTTTGGTTTTATATCAGCCAGATAACTCGGATATGGCCAGCAAGTGATTAATAAAATCATTTATTGCTGGAATCCATATTTAAAAAGCATTTAAGTGTAACAATAGAAAATAAAATATCCAATTTGGTCGTTTCGATAAGACAGACCAATAAGAGGTCAATTAAATAAGGTAGTCTTCAAGTGCGACGAAAATAAAACAAGATGTCAGTAATTTCGGTATCCTGTCATATTTATGAGATTCTGATGGTAAGAGTCAAAAAAAACAAAGGTGCTTAATTCAGTAAAAATAGATAAGGTAAAATAGGATATAACAGTACTTCTAACATTTGCGACTACATATATGTGTAAAACGGGGTTCTTATCTTATATTTCCTCCAATTATGTTGGGATTTAGAACCTTTGGCAAAATGCACTAAAATAGAATTTTATCCACAATACCGAAACAGAATTTGGACTCGACATGTATTTCGCTAACTATGACAGCATCAGCAAGACATGGTTAAAACATTGATTTAATCATCTCCTGATGTTGCTAACATGGTTAGCGAAACGCGCGTCGAGTGCAAAAATTCTCTTTCGGTATTGGGAATTAATCTTATATTTCAACAAAAATAAAGTAATAAATAAATCAATCTGCTTCTATAAAACCGAATTTTAAGTCACATATAAAACAAACTCATTCATTATGTTCAATTCTGAATGTTCCTACGTGTATTTGAACAAAAATATATTTCGTTAGATTTCTATATATTTTAATCAAAAATGTGTTAGCTAATTGTAGACTAGATTTAATTTAGATTTAGTAACTACTTCTCTTTAGCTAAATATACAGAAATATGTAACATACATTTTAGTTTGAATTGTTTATCATATATAATATTATTTTATTCCTTTTTTTTTATTTAAGGTATATAAACGAATTTTTGTAGGTTTCGGTAAGATATGTTGAGTATATTTCTCAATATATAAAATGACCACTAGAATCATATCCAAATTAATGTTACTTAGCACACAACCTGTATACTTGCAATTATGAAATTATTATGCATTAACATCATAAATATCATATCACATCCTAAAAAGATTTAGAAAATCCATTAAAACATTATATTGTCAAGGACAATATCTCACTTGCACATTAGCGAAGGTATTAAATATTGAGCATACCTTTAAAAGAATCTCTTTTCAGCTCCACTATAAAATTGCCTGCCATCTGTAACCGTCTCATTTTGATATCTGGATGGAACGGCTGAATATCTGATATCAAATTGTCGTTCAGATCCAAAACGTAGACATTCAAGCTAAGCTCGTCGTAAGGTATTTGCGTCAAGTTACTATTTGAACAGTCCGTCACCCAGTTGATGCGGAAATAATGACAATCACACTCGTCCGGACATTCTTGTTCAGCAAGTTCTCCATTGAAAGGGAGACCAGGTGAAAAGAAGCTGACTAAGAATATTGACAGGATATAGGTTTGGATGTCCATTTTTCTAGAACAAATATTAAAATATATTATTTTGCTTTGCTTTGCTTTGCTTTGCTGCGATATTAGAATTAAAATTGTTACAAAGCTTATAAATTGATATTTTCAATATAAAACCGAGCTCAACGAGACATGCGCAGACTTCTATTATCTTCAAATAAAGGACAATTTTGGCAGTTTGAACTCTCTGTTTAATTCTTCCTAGTGACTTAAATTAACACTTCTACAATAACAAAAAACTTGACTACTAATTTCCAAAATCTTAATAAAAAAAGTTAATATAAACAGCAAATAAATTTTAAAATACTGTGTTACATAAAAGAGCACACGAGTGTGATGTTTCACAGGAGTATTTTCAGTGATTGATGTGCAATATTTTTTCCACCACCCAGAACACAGAACTAAATAAAAAAACACATTTAAACATATGTATCTTTATTTAATAAAATAGAGCATATTAGGCAAATTAAATATTTCTATATAATAGAAAATGGGATGATTCACCAGTACGGTACTTTCCTAATGCACACGTTTTCACATCTACTTCGTATATTTATTACGTGTACTTTCTTAGGGGGTTGTGAGAAAGTAAAGTAACAATTCATACATAAATTCACAATTTAGTGATTTTGTCAATTTCACCGGAATCTCGAAGTATAGCCTGTTCTATACTCAGCAATGCAAATATATTGATAACTTGAGAAATTTGTAAAACGTAAAAATCAATCTTTTCAACAAGGCGCAATGCGAACGAGGCGACTCTGAGAACTAGTTAATTTAGCTTCACCATATTTATTCCATAGGCAGAATTTTTCAAATTAAGCGACTTAGTTGCAATAAGCCAAACACAGTCAAGTAACCATAAAATTAAAAGTAAAAACTGAGACTGGGCCAGATAAAATTAATTTATTTGCTTACAATGTCTGTTTAAAAGAAAATTAAAAGCATTTTACTGCAAATTATAAATAAACTGTTATATAACAATTAAAATAATATAATTTACATCTACTATTTTTTTTCTACGAGATATGTGGTTGCAACTTATCATGCCGAAGTGTCTCAATACATGAAAATCAAAATAACTGGTTTCTGCATCATATATATCGTGTTTGTTGATGTGTTAAGTTATTTTAATTATTTTTGAAGCAATGTGTGTACTATTGGATTAGCAAATATGCCCATGGGTTTGATTTCCGCGACTTGCATGCTTTATTATGATTTAGCCTTACGACACTCCCTCTAAAGGGAACATTCACCCATCCCAGATATCCCGGATATCAAAAGGATTAAGCTCTAAGGGAACCCCTTCCATGTTATCAAGTCCATGGTGTCATCTACGGATTTCCTACAAATTTTCCGACGGTACGGGTTGTTGCGAGAAGTACGGCTTTCTGCATCAATTTGAAGAGATGTTCGCTCAATTCGAGTTCCTTGATGTTTATTAACAGGTTCTTTGGAATGAGCCCTGTTGATGGCACAATGATTGGCACCGTTCTTACTCTTTCCATTTCCATTCCCCATTGTTGCCGGATTTTTTCATGTAAATCTCGGTATTTGGCGATCTTTTAGGCGTTGTTGACCTACAAATTGTTGGGTATGGCGATGTCGATCAGTGTGACTGCCTTGGCCTGCTTATCTACGAGAATGATGTCCGGTCTATTGTGGGTCGCCGTCTGGTCAGTAAGCACAGTGCGGTCCCAGTAGATCTTATAGCTGTTACCTTCTAAAACAAATTCGGGTGTGTATTTATAGTAACTTTTCCTTTTGCAGCAGCAGCAGCTTGGCTGCTAGTTCTTGATGGATTATCTTCGCAACTGCATCGTGCCTAACTTTATATTCTGTTGCTGCGAACGTTTGGCATTCTCCAGTAATATGCTGGATGATCTCAGTGGTTTGACAACTGTATCGGCATCGATCATCTACCACCGAATCATCTCCAATTATGTACTTGAGATAGTTTCTAATGAGAATCACTTGATCTTGAATAGCCAGCAGAAAGCCCTCGGTTTCGGGGAACATTTGTCCTGAAACTATACCAATAGTTCGACGCTGTATTGTCGACGTGATCCTGGGTAGCCTCATTCGCATGCCTCTCATGTAAGGGCTTTTTCTTTCACACTCGTATTTTCTCAAGGTAATAAGTATGATGGCGGTCTTGAACCTGGTGTTCTTTTAAAAGCAGTGGTGTAGAGTCGTCTGCGTTAGTAACTGTCCTATGAACGTCTGAGGAATTCCCATTCCTGTGAAAATAATTGCGCAATTCATTTATTTGCCGATTCATATTACGTAGATCCGCTAGACCCCTTCCACCTAGATGTCTTGGCAAGGTTGTTCATTCAACTGCGCTCCTCGGATGGTGCTTGTGTGCTCTTGTAAGTAAGGTTCTTGTTTTCCGCTGAAGATTTTCAATGTTAGTGCCGGTCCATGCTACCAATCCAAACGAGTATCCAAGAACTGAGACGGCATAAGTATTGATAGCCTAGCAGAGATTTTTGCTGTTAAGTTGAGTTTTTGCCGAACGTTTTATCCTTCTAGTAAATTCTTCTGATAATTCAGCCTTCATTGCGCCATGTGATATGCACATTGTTTGTTTCATTCCGAGGTACTTGTAAAATGCATCTCCCTTCATTACCTCGATGTTCTGGCGGTCCCTAAGTTCATAGTGACCTGGACATACTTTACCTCGTACGATGTTCACTGCACGTCACTTTTCCAGTCCAAACCGTATTCCAATATCCATGGAGAATTGTTCTACAATCTTCAACATTTGCTCTAGCTGATTTTTGGTAGCTCGCATATGTTTTAGGACATCCATATAGAGCAGATGATTGACTTTCTCTCCTGCCTCGTTGTTGTTTTTGATATTCTATCCATATGAAGTAGAATTCAGCTGGTGTGATAGAGGATTCATCACAATACAGAACCATAGCGGGCTGAGGGCGTCTCCTTAAAATATACCTCTTTTTATTGGTATGTTTTCGGTGGTAATCCCGGCTTCATTAAAATACATCTTCCTTTGCCAAGATGTCATGGCATGCCTTAAAAAGCTAACAATATTAGCATCAGTCATATATATTTGAAGAATCTTTAGTAGCCACTCACGAGGCACAGAGTCTTTTTATAATCGATGTAAGTCATGGACAGATTTCTACGCTTGGAAAATGCCTGGTTACAGTAACAGACTCGATTATAAGTTGCTCTTTGCACCCCATTAGGTAGGAAACAGCAAGCCTACAAGTACTGGCAGCAAAATCAGACCGCCGGCGCCGAAAATCGCAATTATTTTGTCGAAGAGAGAAACGAATGCAAACGTCTGATCGGCGAAACTAAGGATAAACACAATCAAAGGATCAAGAATAAACTTTTGCAATGCCCCAGTGGCTTCAGGAATTTCTGGTCTGTAGCAAAAGCAATAAGTAATAACTTTACGAAAACATCTCTCCCACCTTTGACAGACCAACGTGGCATCACGGCAACTACAGCCAAGGAATGTTTTCATCGCACTCTACCTTAGACGTCTCCCAAGGCAAGGCTCCCCCATCTTACTGGTACTCGTAAAATCCTAAAAGAACTAAATACGCAAAAGGCATCAGGACCGGACGGAATACCTGCCATCGTGTTAAAGAACTGCGCTAACCAACTAACCAACTAACACCCGTTTTTCCAGATTTTTTCTCTGTCTTACCAAAAAGGGATTTTCCCATCCTTTTGGAACGTCGTTCGAATGCAACCTGTTACAAGAAAGGCAAGAAAACCACGTCCTCAAACTATCGCCCAATTGCCTTGCTTCCAATAATCTCCAAAGTTATGGAACGTGTAGACAAGTAGCCGAGATGTCACTGGTTAACAGATACTTTCACCACAAATTAACACAGAATTTGTGCTTTCACGGCAGACGTTCCTAGGATTCATCCTGCCCCTGGCAACGCCTGTCAGACAGACACGACAGACGGTAAGAGCGCATCAGTTCGTCGTACAACTGGAAATACCTAGAACATCGCTTTACAGGAATTCCTTTCTCTGGCGCACTGCATCACTGTGGAACTCACGCCCAGGACATCTATTCCCCCAATTACACCCTACAGCTGTTCAAGCACAGTGTCAATCAACATCTTCGCGCGCACACCGCTCGTTGGGCGCCGTAGGATCGCTCTTTAGTGCGCGTGCCACTGCCATAAAAGAAAACCTAGGGCTGCTATGTTCCATTTTATTCCTCCAAAGAAACATGTGAAGAGCGGGATGACAAATGTGTTAATGGCTATGGCGAATTTAATTTCGTGTTGATGATTAGTGTCAGGCGTTTCTTTTCTTATATTCTTTAGGTAGTTGCTTTTTTACTGTTGGGTGGTCTATGCTTGTAAGTGTGTATTCTACTTTATTCTAATGTTTGATCTGAAAACAGTATTTTGTATTATTTAATGTTTTGGAGAGTCGGTTCAGGCAGATACAGAAACATAATGTGCTTAATGAGTCTACTAGAGAGATTTCTTTATTAAATTTTATGGTTTGAGTTTCCAATTCTTCTTTTTCTTTTGTTAAGTGATTGGCAATGGATTGGCCAGCATGTTCTCTAGACCTTAATCCCATCGAACATGTCTGAGACATGTTAGGTCGGCGATTAAGATCCAGTATTCCCGCAGTCCAAAATCCCGAACAAGCAGCAGCAGCAGCAGCAGCTCTTGTTGAGATCTTAGATGATCTGCCTCAAGAGTTCATTGATAATGTTATTATGAGTATGGGAAGTAGGATGACTGCTGTTATAAGGGCGCGTGGAGGTCACACGCGTTATTAAAACACTAATTATTGTTATTGCTGATGTTTTAAATAATTATTGTTCGTTAATTTATTGTTTATTGTTTTTCGTTTGGGCCGTTGGCCTTTAAACACGCTCCAATTTATGCACTAAAGCACAAATGATTAGTTCCTTTAATACTAGGAGCCCCCGATATAGCTTTTCCTCGATTAACCAGTCCTAAGCCTGGATCAAGTGTGAAGGAAGGCCTTCGAAAATAACATTTCACAAAATGGAAAACATGGAAGGGACTTTTATTTATCCCTGTATAGGTAACGGTAACACTGTCAGGAATGAAACTTAAAGCCATAAAAATTTTAGATTTAATAACATAACAACTATAACATATCCAAGATTAACGAAAATTCATTGACCCTTAAAAAGTAGGCCAATGCACTATTTTTAACAAAACCCTATATCATCTGGTATCAGAAAGAATAAAAAAGAAAATACTCAGAAAAGATCAATCTTTAATTTGGCATTATCGAATGATATCGAATTTCATTCGTTCACTCTACAGGGTGTTCCAAAAGTCGACAAAAAACATTATTTTCTTTATATATATACAGGGTGTTTCAAAAAACATGCGCCAACGCTCGGCCGGAGATTCATCATCCAAAAATAAGAAAAAAAGTTGATATAAACGTAGCTCCGGAAATGCTTAGTTTTCAAGATACAGGGTGTTGAACATTTAAAAAAAATCGGCTTTTTTTAAATATCTTAAATATCCTTCGTCAGATTTTGTTGAAATGGCAGCGTTATTTACAGTGATAAGAGGCTAATTTTTCTTTAACTAGATTAAAATTATCA
The DNA here is from genome assembly GCA_016904865.1 of Pissodes strobi. Lineage (NCBI taxonomy): Eukaryota > Metazoa > Arthropoda > Insecta > Coleoptera > Curculionidae > Pissodes > Pissodes strobi. The sequence continues at coordinate 18,128 of JAEQML010067253.1, forward strand.
AGTCCAGTGGCGTCCCCGAAGGCATCTTGTCGAATATTTTTGTCGAAAAAAATGTACGCCACTGACTTATTTGCACTTTTTATATTTTTTTATGATTAAGCCACTAAAAATAATTTTTTTTTGTCCCCTGAGTTGTTTTCATATCTTGTTTTCAAAAGAAAAAATAAAAAGCATTTTATTGCATGTCCCTGAACAACAAAAACATGCACCAACGCTCGTCGAGAGATTGGCCATCCAAAAATACTAGAAAAAGTTCTAATGAACATTGGTTCACAAACGCGTAGTTTTTGAAATACAGGGTGTTAAAAAAAATCCTAAAAATCTAAAACGAGATATTTGGTTGAAATTTTGGTAAAATTATGGGATGCATAGATGGTAAATTTTCACCAAACTAAAATACATTTTTTCCAGCAGAAGCTTACATTTGGGTATACCTATTAATATAATTGTAAACAAAATAATGTGTGACCCGGTGTTTAGTTCCAGGTCACAAATTTTTTTACAATTTTATTAATAGGTATACCCAAATGTACGCTTCTGTTGGAAAAAAAATGTATTTTAGTTTGGTGAAATTTTACCATCTATGCATCACATAATTTTACCAAAGTTTCAACCAAATATCTCTAAAACGTTTTAGATTTTTAGATTTTTCTTAACACTCTTCTATTTCAAAAACTAAGCGTTTGTGAACCAATATTTATTAGACCTTTTTCTAGCATTTTTGGATGGCCAATCTCTCGCCGAGCGTTGGTTGGCGCATGTTTTTGTTGTCCAGGGACATGCAATAACATGCTTTTTATTTTTTTTTTCGAAAACGAGGTAATATATGAAAACAACCCAAGAGACAAAAAAAATTATTTTTAGTGGCTTAATCATAAAAAAATATAAAAATTGGACAAGGTGCCTTCGGGGACGTCACTGGACTTGATAATTTTAATCTAGTTAAAGAAAAATTAGCCCCATATCACTGTAAATAACGCTGCCAAATTTCAACAAAATCGGACAAAGGATATTTAAGATATTTTAAAAAAGCCGATTTTTTTTTAAATGTTCAACACCCTGTATCTTGAAAACTAAGCATTTCCGGGCCTACGTTTATATCAACTTTTTTTCTTATTTTTGGATGATGAA
>MU194412.1:0-11053 GCA_016904865.1 Pissodes strobi
ATTTTCCCCTATGAGTTTCGGAACCCAATTTCCGAACACCCTGTATAGTTCCTTAACCTCCTAAGTGTCTTAATAACACTTAAGTATGTATTATGCTTATTTATGTTTCACTATGTACAAATTTCATTTACATTGAGACTTTGATCGCACCTCCCATTTTTGTTTTTGCTTGTTTCTTCTTTAGTTTCTTATTTTACTTGCGTACTTGTTCCATATATAATTTTATTTTCCTTATCTTTGTCGTCTTCACTAGTTTCTCCTTCTTGCTCCATAGTTTCATTTAGTTTTTCCTATACAAATCTGTTGTATTGCTCCATTTTAATTTAACAATCAGTTGTATTTAATTTATTATCTTTTTCCTTGCAGATACGATACCTGGCCTTGGTCGCCCCCATGCGGTTCTATCCTGACCTTTCTCAACTAGTGGCCGCATTTGACCGTACCTCGGCGACCGTCCGTAGATGTCTGTCTGTCTGCGGTGGCGCTGGCCGCCCGTAGATGGCGATATTTGGATTCAATAAACTTTATGCTTTTGGCGTCCGCTGCCAGATGACGACTTATGCCCGCTTGATTTAAATTTGCCTTGTATTGTAAATAAAAAAATTTGACCTTCATTAGTTTTATTTGCTCAACATCACTGCGCGAATGATTACATGCGCGTGATTTGAATTTTTCAATTATAATTTAATTGTTTTTCTTGATCTATCATTTTTCTAACGTAAATTACGGCACGGCTCTACCACGTGGTTCTAAGATCAATGACGTCGTCTATTGCGAAACGACTTAATGATAAAATGTCCACGATGTCTTGGCAAAATGTAATACGATGGCGACTTGTACCTGAGTACTAGGTCGCGCATGATTTGAGATCGAGAGGTACTGTTTATAGGTCTTTGTTTACTGTCTTATAATTTATAGTTTTTCTTTAGAGTTGGGTTTTATTTAAGAGCACTAAAAGATTTCACTAAACTTTTTAACTGACTATTTAGGCACTTGTCTTTCTCAACACTCTGACAAACTTCTTGTCAATACTTTATTATGGAGGTTGTGAAACTGCTGGTCCTAGCAGTCGTCAAGTGGCTAACCGGTACAAGGTTTGGAAGGAATGGACTAGAACCTAAAGCGGCCGTATGGCTAACTTTAAGAGCGGATGAACCCAGAAGGCAGTCGTCAAATTGCTAACCTTGAGAGCTGGAGACGAGACTAAAGTCTGAAGAACTGAAGGTTCATTAGCTTATTTATACTAAAAAACAACAATCTCCAAGTTCAAGTTCAAACTTACGACAAGGTGATTTTTCTTTTAATAGCTTATGCATTTTAGTAGATTACAGTATTAAATGCAGGCTCCCAGCTCCCATACACCTGCACCAAAATTCCTGATATGTATTTAAGTATAATCAATATTGTATTCTACTGAAAGAAATGTTATTACACATACATAAACTATTCCACACCTTCTCTTCATTATTATTACTTAAAATAATAAAACAAACTCGATAAAAAATATACTTTAGTAGGTATAATGCAGATATGCATGCAATGCAGTTTCAAATTTTATTTGCCTAACATAGAGCCTAACATAGTGTTTAAGTGAGTAGTTATAGTAATTGTATATATTATAGAACACAATATACATTAAAAAATACATTAAACTGTTGAAGAAATAGGTCTCAAATTAAATATGTTTAGTTATAAAAAATATTTATGCATATATAAGTAGGTATATGAGTATGACCTACTTCATTAATGTATCGAGTTTTCTTTTTTTTAAATGGTCGGTACTTTTACCGATTTTTAAAAGGTTATTGTAAATACTTTTGAGAATTGTTTTTAAAACGTGTTTTTCATTATGATTAGCGTATCCATCGAAATGTGATATAAATTAAGTGAAGCATGAACGATCATTTCTAAGCCTTCAAATTCATTTATGAATGTATTAAATAAAAAGTAAGTCACATATACAACATTTTTAACTTGTCCTTGGGGATATAAAAGTCCTCCACGATTTAATTTATTAATAAGATCAAAATTGTCCTCAACAATAAATTGCTCGTCATATGCCAATTTTTTATTACAGCTGTAACATTATAGTTTTTGTAACCTAATATAACAACAATAACCAGTTAAATATGGAATTAACGGCAATACATCTTTGATATCCTGAAAGTGATGATCCTTTATTAAAATTTGAAACAATAAAGTTTTAATTTGGAAAAAGTTTTGTTAAGAGCAATTTTCCGCTGTATCATAATCAGGTAGCTCATAGAACTAACATTAATAGGGCCAAAATTGCGAGACTGAAGTGTGTTTTATGTCTGTTCTCTGACGCAGATAAATATGATAATGACCACCTGCCATTTGCCTGTATTTACCAAATCTATCTTCAAGAGGACCTGTTTGAAATTTTCAATCTTTGGTAGTTTAATTGTAGAAAATTTGACAATAAACTCCCCAATAATTATCAAAATGTATGTTTTTTCGTGCTCCTCAAATTAAATTTTGACTATTTGAAAGGCCGTTTGACAAATTAACTCAGCTTTTCATCTTTACTTGGCCGTATTTTAAAATTTTTTGATAAATAACTATGGCAATTTAAAAAAATGGATAGTATACAGTAGTCTTTTAGCCATAGTTATAGTAAATCTATTGTAAAAACTTACCAATGTTTAAATCTCTTTTTATTATACTGCCTTCAAGAAAATGAGCTTCACATGCTGTCATGTTGTTAGTGGCCTCAAGGAAAACAGAAAACATGAACTTTAGGCCCATTTTTATAGTTTCAATTACAGCTAGGAATACTACACTTTTGAGGCATAATTTTTTTTTATGGCAGTGGCACACACACTAAAGGTAGATCCTATGGCGCTCGACGAGCGGTGTGTGTGCGAAGATGTTGATTGACACGGTTCTTGAATATTTGTAGGTTGTAATTAGTGGGAAACAGATGTCCTGGAAGTGAGTTCCACAGTGATGCAGTGCGCCAGACAAAGGAGTTCTGGTAAAGCGATGTTCTAGGTGTTTCTAGTTGTACGACAAACTGGTGCGCTCCTGCCGTCTGTCGGGACTGCCTGACAGGAGTTGCCAGGGGCGGGATTATGCGGGCCAAATCCTGGGAACATCTGCCGTGAAAGTATCTGTAAAACAGAGACATCTCGGCCACATGTCTGCGATGTTCCAGACTATCCAGATTCCGGGTCAACTCCGGATCGCCGACGAGACGCACAGCCCTCTTCTGAATGGAATCCAGCAGCTTTAGGGTATGCTTTGGTGCGGCACCCCAGATATGTGAGCAATATTCTAAGCACGGTCTTATTTGCGCTTTGTACAGCAAGAGCAACTGCTGCGGTGTATAGAGTTTTTTGTTGCGAAATAGCGCACCAAGCTTCTGGGAGGCTGATTTTGCGATATTAGCAACATGGTCATGCCATGACATATTGCTGTTGACCGAGACACCCAGCAGCCCGATTGACGAGGATGAAGAAATGGTCGATCCTGCCATAATGATGTCAGGGGCCGCTGTATTGGCCCTCTTAGTAAACGTTGCTGCTTGGGTCTTTGCTGCATTGAACTGGACCAAATTTCGGTCGCCCCAAGTTTGAACTTTCTCCAGGTCTTGATTAATTGCTGTAATCTGCTCCTGTCTGCGGTGATGAGTCTCAGTCGCTGGTAAGGGTTTTTCTGATTTAAAGTGGGAGACAAGGGTACTGTCATCTGCAAAACTGTAAACAGAATTATTCGTTTCGATCAGCAGGTCATTATTATAGATGAGGAACAGAGTTGGTGAAAGTATTGCGCCCTGAGGCACGCCCGCGTTGATGGTGAATGTGTCCGAGATGTGTCCATCGACTGCAACGTGCAGGGATCGGTTCTTAAGGAAACTGGCCAGCCAGCTGCAGAGAGAGGCGGGCAGTCCCAAGGACGGCAGTTTGTTGAGCAGTCCATCATGCCAAACTCTGTCGAATGCCTTTGAAATATCCAACGCAATCGTTCGAGACTCTCCGTAGTTTTCAATTGCCCTACTCCATATATGAGTGACATAGGCCAATATATCTCCTGTCGATCTCTCTTTGCGAAAGCCGTATTGATTATCGCTGATTATTCTGTTGCTCTCGAGGTACTTGAGTAGTTGCTGGTTGACTACACGTTCCATGATTTTAGAGATTATTGGAAGCAAGGCAATCGGGCGATAGTTTGAGGGCGTGGTTTTCTTGCCTTTTTTTGGAACAGGTTGCACTCGAGCGACTTTCCAAGAGGATGGGTAAATCCCTTTTCTGTAAGAAAAAGAAAAAAGCCTGGAAAAAACAGGTGTTAGTTCGTTGGCGCAGTTCTTTAGCACGATGGCAGGTATTCCGTCCGGTCCTGATGCCTTTTGCGTATCTAGTTCTTTAAGGATTTTGCGAATATCACGATGAGAAAACTTGACTTCTGCCATGGTGGTGTTGATGTTCGGTATAGTGGGGAGAGTCTTGCTTTGGGGCACGTCTAAGGTAGAGTGCGATGAAAACATTTTGGCGAGCATGTTTGCTTTTTCCTTGGCTGTAGTCGCCGTGATGCCACGTTCGTCCGTCAAAGGTGGGAGAGACGTTTTTGTAAAGTTGTTACTTACTGCCTTTGCTACCGACCAGAAATTCCTGGAGCCACTGGGGCATTGCAAAAGTTTATTCCTGATCCTTTGATTGTGTTTGTCCTTAGTTTCGTCGATCACACGCTTGCACTCGTTTCGCGCTTCGATAAAATAATTGCGATTTTCAGCGGTCTGATTTTGCTGCCAGTACTTATAGGCTTGCTGTTTCCTTCCTACAGCTCTTTCGCATCTTTTGTCGAACCAGGGTTTTCCTTTTGATGGTAACTTGATGGAATTTGGGATGTATGCTTCCATTCCTGAGGAGATTACTTGCATGACCTCTTCGCAGCAGTCTGACGGGTCGTCAGTGGCAAAGCAGACGTCGAGCCAAGGAAAATCTAGGTAAAACTGCCTTAGATCGTCCCAGTTTGCAGAATTGTAATGCCAGATTTTGCGAAGCAATGGTGGATCCTTCTGTATGAGTAGCAATTCACAAACCGTTGTAATAAGTTTGTGGTCGGAGGTACCTAATGGCGGACCAACTGTAACCTTGTACTGGTCAGGATTGGTGGTCAGAAAAAGATCCAGGAGGGCGGCGAATTCGCCCCTCTCTGAGATTCGAGTTGGTTCGTCTACAAGTTGAGTAAGCCCGCAGCTGATGGCAAATGCTTCAGCTTCTCTACCTTCGTTGTCGGTCTTGTTGTGATGTTTGAGCCAGTTGGTGTTGTGGGCATTGAAGTCTCCAAGAACGATTATTTCTGAACTGGGGTGATCGACCTGTATTGAGTCAAAGGTGGTAGCTAGTGTTGAGAAAAATAGATACAACATATAAACTTGGTTAATCCCTTGGCGGTAAACTTAATAATTACACTAAGTGTCAGTTACCACAAAACTTCCCGAAAATGAGATAAAAACATACAATTAAAGACAACAAAACCTTATAAACAATGCTGTAGACAAACCACAAAAGTAGCATGTCTCTAAATCCGAAATATATAGTTTTACGAGTTTAAAAATGCGTCTAATAATATAAACTGATTACCTAAATATACAACGAAATATTAGGTACAAGTTTCATGCACTTAAAAGCACATAAATAGTTCCGATATCAGTAAAGATTAATTACGACAGCCATTATCGGCAATTCTGCAACAAGAGTCGTTTGTTTTGCTTGCGCTTTTGCCGGCTCTAGAAAGAAAGTACAGTAGATCTCTGATAATAGGTGTTGGAACCAGCGGTACTGCCAATTATTGAGATCGGCAAATTATCCGGCGTTGCTGATCGTTAGATTATCGAGAGTCCACTCACTGTATTATCTTAGGAATGCGCAGCACAGATAAGGTAGTAGTTTTAGATAATTTTACAAATAAATTACGAAATATCACATTATAAAAAGAGGATAGAGCATCTTATGTAAATATGTTTTTTACAATATTGGAGAGATTGTAATGTAAGAGATACATTCTATACGGGGATCCTAATATTCCACTATCGTAGTAGTCTAGCAATGTTGCATACAATTGCACCTCGATCGCGATTACCCTTCCACTCGCAAGTCTCTTCCTACATCTTCGCTCCAGCTCCTTTGTAGAGGTGTTGTTGATCGAAAACATATAAGGAATTAACTAAGTAGAAAATATCATGCAATTACTATCATGAAGAATGCCACTAACAGAAATATATGTTTATTTCTGTAATTTAAAATATATTTCAGTAAAGCTACAAAACTTGACACTTACTCCAAATCATACTAATTGCTACCACATAATCATCATGAAGACTTAGAAACCGAATCGAAAACATCTAAGGAATTAACCTGATGGTGAGAAGCATCCACTATTCTACTTATTTCAAACCAAAAAACATCATCATATAAATTTAATTACAGATTGAATTTTGTTACTCTTCTCTAATAGAGTAAGCAATTTATAAATTATTGGCTGAGTAGTAAATATCATGCAAATACTATCATGCTTCTGATAGAAATATATGTTTATTTCTGCAATTTAAAATATATTTCAGTAAAGCTACAAAACTTGACACTTACTCCAAATCACACTATTGGTATGATAGTTTTGCAGCCACAGAATCATCTAGAAGACTTGGAAATCGAATCGAACACATCAAAGGAACCTAACCTGGAAGGCATCCACTATTCCACCTATTTTAAACCAAAAAATCATCATATAATAAGAGTGAAGAATTTATAAACTATTGGTTCAGTAGTAAATATCATGCAAATACTACCATAAAGAATGTCACTGACAAAAATCTATGTTTATTTCTCCAATTTAAAATATATTTCAGTAAAGCTACAAGACTTGATAACTATTTCAAGTCATACTGTTTAAAAGCATAGGTTTGCAGCTGCAGAATCATCGTGAAGACCTAGAAACGGAATCGAAAACATCTAAGGAATTAACCTGATGATGAAAAGCATCCACTATTCTACTTATTTCAAACCAAAAAACATCATCATATAAATTTAATTACAGATTGAATTTTGTTACTCTTCCCTAATAGAGTAAGCAATTTATAAACTATTGGCTGAGTAGCAAATATCATGCAAATACTATCATGCTTCTGATAGAAATATATGTTTATTTCTGCAATTTAAAATATATTTCAGTAAAGCTACAAAACTTGACACCTATTCCAAATCACACTATTGGGATGATAGTTTTGCAGCCACAGAATCATCTAGAAGACTTGGAAATCGAATCGAACAAATCCAAGGAACCTAACCTGGAAGGCATCCACTATTCCACCTATTTTAAACCAAAAAAATCATCATATAATAAGAGTGAAGAATTTATAAACTATTGGTTCAGTAGTAAATATCATGCAAATACTACCATAAAGAATGCCACTGACAAAAATCTATGTTTATTTCTCAAATTTAAAATATATTTCAGTAAAGCTACAAAACTTGACAACTATATCAAGTCATATTATTTAAATGATAGTTTTGCAGCTACAGAATCATCATGAAGACTTAGAAACCGAATCGAAAACATCTAAAGAATTAATCAACCTGATGATGAAAGGCATCCACTCTTTTATCAATTTTAAACTCAAAAACATCATCATATAATTATTTTAATTACAGATTGAGTTTTCTTACTCTTCTATAATAGAGTAAAAAATTTATAAATTATTGGTTCAGTAGCCAATATCATGCAAATACTCTCATAAAGAATGCCATGGACAGAAATCTATGTTAATTTCTGCAATTTAAAATATATTTCAGTAAAGCTACAAAACGTTACACCTATTCCAAGTCATACTATTTGGATGATAGTTGCGATAACGATAAATAAATTCCGTCAATTCAGATAGACTTCTTAAATAAAGTCGTTGACTTTTTTTTATACACAAAGACTTCAGCCATTTCCAAAACCAGTAAACGAACACCCTACACTATGCCATTAACAGCCTCAAGAACGACAAGTTCAAGGAAGTGTTTCTGGTAAATATTGACAGCCATTAGCGACACCACGCTGCTGATCGATTGATCCCTTCGCATTTGCCTAGGTCTGGTCTTTCGTCTCAATTTATTCTTTGTTTCTCTTTTCTCTTTGAGCTTATCACCCACGACAACTTTCCTGTCATGTTTTTCTGCACACAAGAAATTTGTTAAGGCGAATTGAAAATAAATATTCTTTGTAGAATAATGGCCAATGTATGGAGAATAGAGATACAGATATATTTTCAACTGAGGTAAATCTGGTTTTAGAATAGTCAGACAAGTATTTTTATAGAGTTCCTAAGTCAACTGCATTTAGAGTAATTTAGCCGTATATTTATAGTGATTAGTAGGAAGTGATGCTAACAAGCAGTTATATTTTTTTACATTACATAAGGCATTTTTATTAATTTATTTTTAATCGCCTTCGACCATGCTCTATTATATTCGTGTTAAAAAATATACTTTGAAGTTATACAAAAAATCACAAAATTTTTTTGTAATTGTCAAAAACTACACATTTTTAAAAGTTCTATAGACAGAAGGTAGGCTTCGTAAAAAATAAACAATATGACTTCATTATTTTTAGAATTCGTATAAATTAAAACACTATATACATTTCCGAAAAATAAAAGTTCTGACAAAATTTCAGATAATACTATTTTTGCTAATGTCTGCGAAGTTATATAGAATCGTTCCAGTATGTGGCGTCTGGCTGATAATCTCTTAACCTAAAACACGAGTTAAGCATTTAATTTTCTTGGATATACGGGTCCCGAAAATAATAATTTAATTTAAAGCGCATAATCCAAAAAAGACAAATAGGCCCGAAATCACGGCTCCGGTTCGTTCCACGGGGCCTAAATCCATCAATCATTCAAACACATCCGAAACGATTGCGAGAAACGGGATGAATTTAATTGAAAAAGCCACAGAAAAAATAAAACATGAGCTTCTGCTTGTATACGGCCCCATGAATAACTTTTGTTGGCTTTAGCTTTTAGGTGCGCAAATTAGTTTTGGTCGGACGCCTCAACTTTACATCAATTATTATTTTAATATTGCCCATGCAAACCGGTCAAATGCCAATCGTTATTGGTGGCGTAGTTATAAAGGGGCAGCTGAATTTAGCTAAATTACTTACCCTTTTGCCATAAATTATTTAAATAATTTTGGATTTTCCTTCTCTCTTCTATCCTTATAAGTTAATATCAAAGCCATATTTACAAATTAAAACTAAATTATAAGTTTTTACTGCTGATTCAGCCAAAGTATTTATTACTTCTCTTTATAATAACATCAGTCTTGCATCAGCAATAATGATTCTACCGAAATTTCACTTACTACAATATTATGGGATTAGGGGTGGGCGAAAATAATCGATTATTCGATTCACTTTTAAGAAATTACCGATTAATCGGTAATATACTTACAGTACAACATATGAAGCAAAAAAACAGAGAAACATAAATGCTCAAACAAGACAGCAGCAGGAAAACCTGCGCACGTTACAAATTTAGCCAACATGGGATCCTCATTTCGACGCGCCATATTCTGATAATCTCAACGAAGTGTTAGCACGTTAGCAGTATAGTACAGTCTTTATCTTTTTATTATGTATTTGGTCAAAACTATATGATAAGAAGGATCAGTCTCCGCGGCGGCATCGGCAAGTCCCCGCGCGAAAACTAGCAGAATATTGGCAGGCCATGATACAAATAAAACAATCATGTTGGTAGGCGACCTTTGACGCGGCGGCCATAGACCAGCTCATTCTATTGTCAGAATATTTGTATTCGGGAATATGGTGAAATCATAACCACAAAATCAAAATCTTTTAGTTATTACAAACCTTAAATATTGTTATAAATAATAACTAATTAAAAACGTTAATAGAGCTGCTAGCCAGTTGAATACAAACTTTATCAAAATATTTATTTGGTAATAATAATAAAAAACCATAACGTAAGTTTGACAGGGCGCTGCAAATAATTCAAAAGATATCAATTATTGTGTTTTTCCAAAGCCAACTATATATATATACCGCAAACGAAAATATCGTTTATGGCCAGCTTTTATTTAAATTCAACCTGTGAGCGGCGGAGTTCGCCGATCTTTACCAAGCAACGAAGAAAATAAACGACGCGCGACGATTCATTTGTAGCGCTCGCTGAACACGCACATCCCGTTGAGTGGGCCTTCTTATCGTTAGTTAATATTCGGTGCAAATATGTTCCTATTATGTAAGTCGTTTGTATGCACCCACCACAAACTACATACCTGCTGGGAGCTGATTCAATGAATATCTTCTCAGGCATCTGTTCAGATTTTGTTTAGTCATAGAGGTAATAAGTTGACATCAGATCAGGATACTAAACTGGCCTCAACAAAAATGGTCCTATTCAATATTTTCTTCTTTGATCAGCTGATTACTCAGTCGAGTTATTCTACAGAATTGTGTTCAAAATTACTGAGATTTATATAAGAGTACTATCAAACTATGGGATATTCAACCAATTTTTATTAGACAGTTTCTGATCCATTTTCATTAAGAATAGAGTAGGTAATTTGGTTCAGACTTAAAACTGGTCATTGCAGAGCTACCCATGAATATTTACTTAAAGCAGAGGCTGTTCCGATATGTCCAATGTTTAATGCCTTTCTCATTCTGAGGCACCCCTTAGTTGAATGTCCTGATCATTTTGCTATCGGAGAAAGATCTCAATCAGGCACTACGAGTATAACAAAACGATATGATCATACTGTTTCTAATTCTGAGAATATACTCATATTTTAATCTGATTTAAAGTGACTTTACCCTTTAATTATTTTCAATAATAATTTAAGATTGTGATCCTATTTAGTTTGGTTAATCTCCACATATTTTACATTTTCCTCCTACGAATGTTTTGATATTTCCCTTAATTGATGCATTACCTGACATTTTCCTTATCGGTTAATATAGTTAATTCAACCTTAAAATTGACAGTCCAAGTCTCTCTCTCCCTCCTTCTCTCTTTCAT
>MU194413.1:966-19252 GCA_016904865.1 Pissodes strobi
TAAATTGGTTCGGTATCTTTGCTGTCTGTGAAATGCGGAATGAAGGGCTCCCAGGGCCACCCAGCGCCCGGAGATCCGAATGGCCGGGGAGTTTACTTCCGGAATATTTTGATCCTGGAAGCACCATCATGTCCATATATTCCTACTGTGGAACCCGGGACCACCAGCGCGGAAGCGGAACGTGATTTGGGAAAACCACTTAGCGCTTACCAATTCTGGTGGGGTGGTCTTTCACCGGACGATGCGAGTAGGCTTAGGCATCTACCACCTAGGGCTCAGACTCATTCCTTTGGCGGTCCCTAGTCTGACAGGGGTAAAAATGGGGTTTGTTGGGTCACTCCCCAGTGATCAGCTCCAGACTTTGTACTTTGGTGTTCTCCAGCCTGGAGGAGGACGATGGGATTTGATGGGTCACATCCCGTGGCAACTCGGAATGGTGGGGGCGTCACTCCCCGTAATCGAACTGCTCTCACCAGTTTGACGTTCCTGCCAGCCAATACAATGCAGCCCCTCTTGTCACAAACTGTCATTGATCAGCTCCAGACTTTGTACTTTGGAGTTCTCCAGCCTGGGGGAGGACGATGGGATTTGAAGTGCCATATCCCATGGCAACTCGGAATGGCGGGGGCGTCACTCCCCGTAGTCAAACTTCTCTCACCAGTTTGACGTTCCTGCCAGCCAATACAATGCAGCCCCTCTTGTCACAAACTGTCATTGATCAGCTCCAGACTTTGTACTTTGGTGTTCTCCAGCCTGGGGGAGGACGATGGGATTTGTTGCGCCACATCCCATGGCAACTCGGAATGGCGGGGGCGTCACTCCCCGTAATCAAACTCCTCTCACCAGTTTGACGTTCCTGCCTGCCAAAGTTTAATGCCCTCCCGTCCATATATTATTGACGGAAAATGGCTCGTCACTGTTCCAAACCGAATAGTCAGTACGTTGATTTACCGAAATCTAAGAGATAATGTTCTACTCTTAGGATCCTATCTAATATAGATACCCAACGAATGCAAGATCCAAATAAACCGAGCAGTTTGTCTTTTAGTGAAATTAGCTCACCTTCACTAAATTTGACCGGAACCAATCAGCATGGACCCGAATCTTTCAATCCACCTGCAATCGACTTAAATTTTGTCAATTTAATGGAGACATAAAATTATTCTTAGATAATATAGAAATCTATTGGTGGTACCAAAGTTCAATGCAAGTCCAAGTATTTTTAAAAACACCTTATATATTAAAAAATACCACATGTTTACTGTTTTGTCAAGATTAAGACAAGTGTGGGCACTGTCCGCTTTGAGTTGCGTTGACGAAACTTGCTACAATTATTAAGGGATACTGTAGAAAGCTTTTGGCCGTACCAAAGTTTAATGCCCCCCCGTCCAAGTGTTTTTAAAAACAACTTATGTATTAGAAAACACCCTATGTTTACTGTTTTGTCAAGATTAAGACAAGTGTGAACACTGTCCGCTTTGAGCTGCATTGACGAAACTTAATACAATTATTAGGGGATAATGTAGAAAGCTTTTTGTGGTACCAAAGTTGAATGCCCCCCCTTCCAAGTATTTTTAAAAACACCTCATATATTAAAAAATACCCTATGTTTACTGTTTTGTCAAGATTAAGACAAGTGTGCACACTGTCCGCTTTTAGTTGCGTTGACGAAATTTTGTACAATTATTTATAGATAATGTAGAAAGTTTTTGGTGGTATTAAAGTCCAATGCCCCCCCGTCCAAGTATTTTCAAAAACACCTTTTATATAAAAAAATACCTTATTTTTACTGTTTTGCCAAAACTAAGACAAGTGTAGACACTGTCGCTGACGAAACTCTATGCAATTATTAAGGATAATGTAAAAAACTTTTGGTGGTACCAAAGTTCAATGCCCCCCCGTCCAAGTATTTTTAAAAACACCTTATATATTAGAAAATACCCTATGTTTACTGTTTTGTCAAGATCTAGACAAGTGTGGACACTGTCCGCTTTGAGTTGCGTTGACGAAACATGGTACAATTATTAAGGGATAATGTAGAAAGCGTTTGGTGGTACCAAAGTTCAATGCCCCCCGTCCAAATATTTTAAAAAACACCTTTTATATAATAAAAAAAACCTTATTTTTACTGTTTTGCCAAAATTAAGACAAGTGTGGACACTGTCCGCTTTGAGTTGCATTGACGAAACTTTGTACAATTATTAAGGGACAACGTAGAAAACTTTTAGTGGCACCAAAGTTCAATGTCCCCCCGTCCAATTATTTTTAAAAACACCTTATATATTAGAAAATACCCTACGTTTACTGTTTTGTCAAGATTAAGAGAAGTGTGGACACTGTCCGCTTTGAGTTGTATTGACGAAACTTTGTACAATTAATAACGGATAAAGTGGAAAGCTTTTGGTGGTACTAAACTTCAATGCACCCCCGTCCAAGTATTTTTAAAACACCTTATATATTAAAAAATACCCTATCTTTACGGTTTTGTCAAGATTAAGACAAGTGTGACACTGTCCGCTTTGAGTTGCGTTGACGAAACTTGGTATAATTATTAAAGGATAATGTAGAAAGTTTTTGGTGGTACCAAACTTCAATGCTCCCCCTTCGAAGTAATTTTTAAAAACACGTTATATATTAAAATACACCCTATGTTTACGGTTTCGTCACGACTAAGACAAGTGTGGACACTGTCCGCTTTGAGTTGCGTTGACGAAACTTGGTACAATTATTAAAGGAAAATGTAGAAAGCTTTTGGTGGTACCAAAGTTCAATGCCCGCAGAATCAGAATTTTGTTAAACAAATGTATGAAAAGAGCATAGAAGATATAAAAATAATTGAGGCCTCTACAAGAGGTCAAAGTGACAATAAGCAGTGGATTGATCAAAGAAAAATAAGAATTACAGCTTCTATGTTTGGAGCTATTTACGAGGCTCGAAGTGATAAATGAAAAATTTCTCTTGCCACGGAGATAATGCAGCCTAAGTCGCTAGACCATATACCGTCTGTGCGGCATGGCATCAAAAATAAGGAAACAGGACACTGAAATTATACATAACAAAGACCAAATTTAACTGTCATTTATCTGGTCTTCAGATGCATCCAGTTTACCAATTTATCGCTGGTTCTCCAGATGCGCTTGTCGAATCAGAAGGTATTTTAGAGATTAAAATGCCTGTTCCTAATAAGAAACGATGAACCTCTCAAAGCAATACGATTAGGAAAGCTTTTCTATTTTGACAGTAACGGCAATGACAAACTCAGGATCAATAGTGACTATTACTTTCAAGTTCAAGGACTATTGGAAGTCACAAATAGAAACTGGTGTGATTTTTTTATTTACACAAATAAAGGATTTTACTTAGAAAGGATTTATCGAAATAAATATTTCTGGAATAACATATTTCAGAAATTTTAATCATTTTTTTATTCTGTTATGATACCATCACTTGTTGAATGTAAAGTTATAGATAAACTTCTAAAGTGGACAACCTTAAAAAAATAGACTTTTTTAAAAATGGGTTGGTTCAAGACTATAATAATTATTATTTGTCAGAACTTTGTCGAACCGTATACGTAGCATATTATTCCAATGTTACTTGTCGAATAAAAGAAGTATCTAAAGATTCTAGCACTTTGAACGGATCAGGTAAGCTAAGTAACTTTATAGTAGATATTTGCCTAAATCTAAGTAATACAGAAAACAAATTTAAATTCATAGAGTGCAATTTATCAACATCAATTTTAGTTGAAGGGAAAAGGAATAATTACATTTTAACCCAGATTAATATTTATAATAATGATATAGATGTCATGCCTCTGCTCCATTGAACTTTGGTACCACCAAAAGTTTTCTACATTATCTCTTAATAATTGTACAAAGCTTCGTTAACGCAACTCAAAGCGGACAGTGTCCACACTTGTCTTAATCTTGACAAAACCGTAAACATAGGGTATTTTTTAATATATAAGGTGTTTTTAAAAATACTTGGATGGGCGGGCCTTGACCTTTGGTAAAATCCCTTAATAATTGTACCAAGTTTCGTCAACGCAACTCACAGCCGACAGTGTCCACACTTGTCTTAAATTTGACAAAACAGTAAACATAGGGTATTTTTTAATATATAAGGTGTTTTTAAAAATACTTGGCCGGGGGGGCATTAAACTTTGGTACCACCTAAAGCTTTCTACATTATCCCGTAATAATTGTACCAAGTTTCGTCAGCGCAACTCAAAGCGGACAGTGTCCACACATGTCTTAATCTTGACAAAATAGTAAATATAGTGTAATTTTCAATAAATAACATGTTTTTAAAAATATTTGGACGGGGGGCATTGAACTTTGGTACTACCAAAAGCTCTCTGCATTATCCCTTAATAATTGTACCAAGTTTTGTCAACGCAACTGAAAGCGGATAGTGTCCAGTGTCCACACTTGTCTTAATCTTGACAAAACTGTAAACATAGGGTATTATTTAATATATAAGGTGTTTTTAAAAATACTTGGACTGGGGGGAATTGAACTTTGATAACACCAAAAGCTTTCTACATTATCTCTTAATAATTGTATCAAGTTTCGTCAACGCAACTCAAAGCGGACAGTGTCCACACTTGTCTTTATCTTGACACAATTGTAAACATAGGGTATTTCTTAATATATAAGGTGTTTTTTAAAATACTTGGACGGGGGTCATTGAACTTTGGTATTACCAAAAGCTTTCTACATTATCCTTTAACAATTGTATCAAGTTTTGTCAACGCAACTCAAAGCAGACAGTGTTCACACTTGTCTAAATCTTAACAAAACCGTAAACATAGGGTATTTTTTAATATATAAGGTGTTTTTAAAAATACTTGGACGTGGGGCATTGAAGTTTGGTACCAACAAAAGCTTTCTACATTATCCCTTAATAATTATATTAAGTTTCGTCAACTCAACTCAAAGCGGACAGGGTCCACACTTGTCTTAATCTTGACAAAACTGTAAACATATGGTATTTTCTAATATATAAGGTGTTTTTAAAAATACTTGGACGGGGGGGCATTGAACCTTGGTACCACCACAAGCTTTTTACATTATCCCTTAATAATTGTACCAGGTTTCGTCAACGCAACTCAAAGCGGACAGTGCCCACACTTGTCTTAATCTTGACAAAACCGTAACCATAAGGTTTTTTTTTTAATATATAAGGTGCATTGAACTTTGGTACCGCCAAAAGATTTCTATATTATCTAAGAATAATTCTACGTAGTTTCCTAAACGCAAAGTGAACACTGTCCACAACTCTTTGTGTTATATATTATATTACTTAGAAAATATTGCATTTTTTTATTTGAGATATAAGAAATTTACTTGGATTGGTACCATCGAAGACGTTTGACATAATATAGTCAATATTTTTACCATTTCCCTTCAACAAAATATGTATTTTAGAAATTAATTCATTATGTTATCAGTTTCTGGCCTGCCATTGCTAGTAGGCCCGCGACACTTTTATGGCTGAGATTCTATGGATAACATCACTCTAACATTTATGTCAGAAGAACAGTTCTTCTGACATAATTGTTAGTTTACTAGCTTTTGGACCTTATTGACTTACGTTATTATTGTATTGTTTATAAGATATTTTCTGTTTAAATATTTTCAGAAAAGATGTAGGAAGGTCCAAATGATAGTCAAAAATGAGTCAAAGTACGATATTTTTTAATTTTGAAATCACAACCACAGGATGTGCTTTCATCTACGTCGGGAGGAGTTACATTCTCATAGAAACTGCAATTCTGCAGATTACGTCAGCCTTCCTAGATTTTTACGGCTTTAATCTCAATCAGAGTAAGGATTCACGAGCTTATAAATATATGGAAAACGCCTATATTAGCCAGTTGTACTGGTAACCCGCTTGTAAGAAATATACATATTTTTTTAAATACTCTTCTCGTATTCAAATTAGTAACTATAACTATATACTTCGATATAAGATACTACGATATCTTATCTCTATTTCTTTTCTGAAATCGTAAATAGCATTTTGTATATTTTAAGTCATTTTTGGTTTTAGTATGAACTTTTAAATGTATGTACAGGGTGTCCGTTTATATTTTGACACCCACCTACAGGATATATTTTAAGATTATATCAAAAAATGGTGAACACAAAAGTTGTAAGGATTATTCTGAATCACTAGGATTTCCTGTCAAATTAAACAAACGAACATTGTAAAATTGAACAAATATGCACAGCTAGGTTCTTCAAATAGAACATCCTATTTTTTTAATTAAAATCTTGATGTCTTAACGTTTCTGAGATTAACCATATAATAATATAATATCTTAATGTTTTCTTTAGAAGTTTTGGAAGTTTTTTTTTTAATTAAAATTTCATACACCTATGAAGGTAACGCCCCATAACAACACCTATACAAAAGGACTAGAGCACAGATGTCGGAGGGGGCCTGGCGGGTGGAAGGTAATCGCGATCCAGGCGCAATTGGTTGCAATGTTGCCAGACTACTTCGATAATAGTAAATATTAGGATGCCCGTATATAAAGAATGTATCCCTTATATTACAATTTCTCCAATATTGTAAAAACATATTTCCATAAGGTGTTCTTTCCTTTTTTATAATGTGGTATTTCGTATTTTATTTACTTAATTACCTAATAATATTACTCTGTTCGTGGACTTTCCTAAAATAATACAGTGGGCTCTCGATAATCTGCCGCTCAATGATAGGCGACGCCGGATAATTGGTGGCCGCCGCCGCCGCTGTGCTCTATGTAGAAATTCTCGAAATGGAAAAATTTCGTGCATTATTATTAACCATCTCTCTAAATACATACATACGCACATATGTATTAGATACATTATTTATATTATGTATCTATACGTATAAAATATACACAGACACCTTGCTTTGACATACATATTTAAAATCATACATATAATCGCCGGATAATTTGTGGTGCCAACACCCGCCAATTATCGTCTACTGTACTTTACTTATAGAGCCGGAAACAGTGCAAGCAAAACAAACGCAGTAATCTGGAATAAGTGTTATTTTCTTGCATTTTTATGAAATCAGAACTATTTGTATGTTTTTGAGTGCGCAACACATGTACCTAATATTTGGTGTACAATTTATTTTGTTGGGAGTATTTTTAAAAACGTAAAACTATATATTTCGAAAGACCTGTTGCTTTTGCCATGTGTGTACAGCCAACTACATTGAGTAGGTATTGGTACAGCGCAGTTCTTACGTTTTTGTTCGTGTTTAATTTTACCACGAAATAGGTCGGTAACTGATATTTAGTGTAATTATTCCTCAAAAGTGTTGCATTCCTGACTGTAATAGAAACTATAAAAAGGGGCCCAAAGTTCATATTCTTGATTTCCCAAAGACGTAAATTTACAACCAAAATGGCTCAAAGCTACACCCTTTGAGCCCACATACAAGACAAAAATATGTGAAGCTCATTTTCCTGAAAGTAATATAATAAAAATATATTCAAACACTGGTAAGTATTTACAATAGATTTACTAAAACCACGGCTAAAAGAAGACTGCATCCCATCTATTTTTTTAATCAAAAAATATCAAAATACAGCCAAGTAAAGATGAAAAGTTCAAAAATATTGATGAGTTAAATTTGTCAAAACCCATAAGTTTTCTTGCGATCTATAATCAGTCTTGCCCCAGGTTTGCTGTTCTCTAGCTGCCAAAATATTTATGTTTATCGACCTATTGTATTTCTTGGGTCCTAATTTTGTTGACTAAGCGCTGTAGGGCTTCGGGGCTGTCAGCAATTATTGCGGTATTATCAGCATATCACAAATTATTCACAATGTGGCAATTAATTTTGATATCATCGTTGGTGTCCTGTAGTGTGCGTTCAAAGATAGTCTGGAATTATAGATTGTAAAGGGAACGGGGGAAGCGAGAACACGTTTTCTTGCCGTATCTCTGGCTCGATAGGAGAGTTTTTGGTAATTATCGTTGTTTATAATCCTTCAAGTGCAGTTTGGCTTTTGAATAGTTTGGTAATAAATATCAAATCATTTGCTACCATTCCACTTTTCTAGAGAACGTTTATCGATGCTGTGTAATTAGCAAAATCAAATTCTTTATTATGCGCAACAAAGCATCAGATGTTTACATTTTTACGTTGGTATATGCGTTTCTGGAGTAGTACCATGAGACTGAAAAGAACTGTAATATAGAAACCATCCCGAAATTCAAACTAATGGAAGCTGCTACTCTCTTATACTTACTACATCTATATTATTTTGTGTATGATTTTCAGGTCTAGGTCTACAGATAGTTCTTTTCCTCATGGGTCTAGTAACATTTGGTGGTTTTTACTCGCCACGTGGTTTTCTTTCTTCTTTTGTGGATGTTAAAATGGTAATGCGTTTCTCCAACTCTTCTATATCCTCATCTTGGTTTTTCGGAATTCCAGCCTTCGTCACAGCATTGTGTTATATATGCTGTGCCTTCGTTTTTCGGAATTCCATTCTTCTTTTTTCTATCAATTGCAATATCTCGTCTGCCATTTATTTTTATCCTTCCATGTACTAACTGGTTCCTGTTATTATAAATTACCGATTGCCCTGAAGAAAGACTGTTGCTAATATTGCTAAAATTGATTCATTGCTTTTGATTTGAAATGTTAAATAGAACGCTGAGAGAAATAAATTTACAAAATTTCTGCAATATTTCTGCAATAAATGCACATAAGACTGTGCATAATTAATTTTTTTTAAGTGAAGAGAAGGAAAGAAATCGCAAATACATTTTACCAATCCTAATAAAATAAAACCCGACTGTAGAGAAGCTGAGAAAGCAAAAATTTAAATTAAACTGGTAGCACAATAAAAAGGAAAATTGCAGGCGATGCTAAGATGAAATAAAAAAACATGATGTGTGTCTAGAATGCCATACATCCTATGAATACCTTTCCACTGAAGAGTCGATTCAGTGTAATAACTGCAAGAAGTGGTGGTATGAAGATTGTATGTCGAATGAGAAAGTTGTGTTTTTTCAATGTGATTTATTTCTTTAAAACGAGTGCGGATATGTGTCCCATATTAATCGGACTTTTACTCCATCTATGGAGCAAAAGTCATATTTTGTTTGTCATGCGCTCTGCGCCATCCTAGACATGGCGGGAGCCTTTGATAATACACCCCATGTGACTGTAAATAGGGCATTAACGTGAAGGGGAGTGAACGACACAATATCTCGATGGATGTGTGAGATGCCTGCCACGAGGGCAGCAGACACTTCAGTAGGCAATCAGATTATTGCTCCTCACTAATGTGGAGCCTAGTAGTGGATGAACTACTGGAAATCCTGGTAGATCTCGGCCTATAGTGTGTTGGGTATGCCGATGATATTGTCATCACAGCAAGATGAAAATTTGAGAGTACATCATGTGAACTCATTCAAGCTAGACTCAAAGCAACGGAAGAATGGTGCCAAACAGTGGGGCTGGAAATAAACTCATCGAAAACAACCATAGTATCTTTCTCTAGAATGAAAGTACTCCGAATACAAGGAACCAATATAACACCGGAGTTACATGTACCATTCCTGCTGACCTGGACCAGACCTTGGAGATTGCAACCGCAGCATAACCTAGCTTATAAATATATGTAATTTACCTATTTGTGTCATTCCATTGTTTGCATTCATATTGTTAGTCTTAATTTTGAAAATAAATTGTTTTTAAAAACGGATTTTATCGTCGGACACATTTAATTGGCGCAGTCGGTAGGATTGTGCGGTAGAGTGTCGAAAATTATCGAATCGTGCGGTAAAAGACATCTACGAGTGGTTTCTACCCTGTCAGTGCAATCCAAAAGAACCCCAACGATAAGACCCAGCGACATCGACTTGAGGGTGCAACAGTGGAATCAAGAAGAGGAAGAACGAAGACCCCAATACGTGGACCTTCGTAAGAGCTTTATTCCTTTTTACCCTATATTGATCCTTTTATTTACGGTTTCGTATTTGAATTTTATTATTGATATTGATTCTATATATTAATAATTAATTCTCACTTTTGCAAATAACTAAAAATCGGTGTTCTGCAAATTTAAACGAAATAGCGTAAGAATTAGAAATAACTAAAAATCAGTTATTTCGCTAGTTAGTAAGTTTAAATAAGTCTTATTTTAAAGAAAATTGATTATTCGTTAATCAATACATTCATAAGTTTTATTTATAACTAATGCATGTTATAAGATATTTTCATTTAATTACTTATGTCTATTAAGGATAACGTCGAAATAGACGAGTTACTACAGAAACTAAGTCAAATTAATATAAGCATTGAAGATAAACAAATAAATATAGCATCTAATATGGAAGGAACAGCCGCAGGCTCACAACCCAAAATGAATTGGGACCTTTTTAGATCTAGGTTAGAAATAATCAAGCCATTCGATGGGAATAGTGATACTCTAAATAAATTTATCAAGCGATGCGAAAGTCTAATTGATAGCTATTCAATGTTCAAAGATAGGGAACTAGACGCACATATTTTCGAATCAATTCAAGAAAAATTAGTAGGCAAAGCCGAAGTATTGGTAGGCAATAGAGTCGAATTAAATGATTGGACAAGTTTAAAAAATGCTTTAATTCAATGTTTTTCTGACAGAAGAGATCTAGATTGTCTTCTTCAGGAACTCACAAGAACTACGCCTTATAAAGGCGAACACCTTCTAAATTTTGGCAGTAGATTACAACTTTTACGTAGTAGTGTAGCGCAACGTATTAGTAACGATCCTAATTCGCCCCCACAACAAAAGTTGTGTGAAATTAAACATTACGATAAAACTGCTTTAAATACTTTTATAGCTGGTTGCACAGGTACATTGAAAAATAACATGTATTTAAGGAAACCTAGTTGTTTAGAAGACGCAATGGCGTGTGCGAACGAATTTGAAAATTTTGAAAGATTGTATGGTAATGTTAATGATGTAAATAAACCTTATAGAGCCTTAACCCCGCAAAAACCATCAAATAATCATAATAACTTCCAGAACAATTACTCAAATAATTCACAACAGCCTAACTATTTTAACACACACCAGTCGCAAAACTATTCAAATTTTTCACCAAGACCCCAATGGGCAACACAACAAAACTTTACACCAAGACCTCAAAGGTCAACAGAACAAAGCTTTACACCAAGACCCCAATGGTCAACACAACAAAACTTCACACCAAGACCCCAATGGAGATCCCAACCAATTAATATCCAACCCAGGAATTTACCGCCAAGGAAATTCCCCACCAATCAAGAAGTTTTTGGAAAACCTCAAAACGTTTTCCGTCCTAATCAAATGCCCATAAATCAAATGCCGAAACTAACCCAATGTCTACGACATCTCGTATTCCTTCTATGCAGAGCCATAGACAAAATTTCCAAAATCAAAGTTCAAGGCCTAATCCCATTTTCGAAGAAAATATTCTCAAGAATACCCAAACGAAGATTTTCCGCAGGAATCCCCTCAAGAAAATCTCCCAGAGCTAGATAATTACCCCCAATTCTACGATGCTTCCAATGCCAACAATGACGACCAGGCCTATTTCGCAAATAATCAAATTTCCGAGGAAATTGAAAATTTTCCCGATCCAGGGCCACCAGATCAAGAGATTAATATCTCATCAAATAATACCCTCCCTTATGTCAAAATAAAATCACTCGACCTAAAACTTTTGATAGATACTGGTAGCAGTAGATCTATTTTAAATCCATCTTTCGCCGAAAGATATTTCCCTAACCGTGTATACCAAACAACAAACACAATAAAAACAGCTGTAGGCAGTCAACAAACACAATTTCAGGCTACTATTCCCGCATTTTTAGAATACGGAATTAAATATGAAATTGATTTTATTCTGTTTGATTTTCATGATTATTTCGACGGAGTAATAGGACTCCTTGATTTAATTAATATGAATTTAAATATCGATTTAATTAATAAAAAACTTGTCGGCAAATGTATAGCAATTCCTTTTGAATATAGGTCACCTGCTGACATCAAATTTTCATTCTCTGTTAATCCTCACGAAAAACTGATTAAGAATATACCAGTCAGCATATTCGAAGGTGATATATTAATAAACGCAATGAAAATTAACGGTCTTATAATCCCACATTGCTTGTCTTATTCTAAGAATGGGTTTGCTGCACTGGAAATGCAAAACCATACCGATAAGATAATAAACGTTACGTTGAATCAGCCGATATATGTAGACACATTTAAGGATGAACTATATGAAATATATACGTTTGAAACAAATAATAATGAGAACGAAAATTACGCATACAAGGCGAAACGAGAAACTAGTATACAAGACTTAATACGTACCGAGCACATGAACACCGAGGAAAAAATAGCGATATCAAATTTATGTCTAGACTTCTCGGATATATTCTTTAAGCCAGGAGATAAATTGAGTTTTACCTCTAAAGTAAAACATAATATTAAAACCTCTGATGAAATCCCGGTGTACACGAAATCTTACAGATACCCGTATGTGCATAAAAATGAAGTCAGACGACAAGTAAACGAAATGCTAGAAAAAGAAATCATTCGTCCATCAGCTAGCCCATGGAGCTCACCCATATGGATTGTCCTGAAAAAGCTTGATGCTTCCAACAAACCTAAATGGCGTCTAGTAGTAGACTTTAGGAACATAAACCAAAAAACGATTGACGATCGGTACCCTATCCCTAATATAAATGAAACATTGGACAAACTAGGCAGAGCAAACTATTTCTCTACGTTGGATTTAGCAAGCGGCTTCCACCAGATAGAAATGTCGGAAAATTCTATAGAAAAAACGGCGTTTACAGTGGAAAACGGCCATTACGAATTTTTACGCATGCCTTTTGGCTTAAAAAACGCTCCATCTACCTTCCAAAGAGTTATGGATGAAGTGCTCAAAGATTTGCAGAATAAAATATGCCTAGTATACATGGATGACATCATAATATTCAGTACAGGACTGCAAGAACATATTCAAAACCTAAGGCTAGTATTCTCAAAATTATGAGAAGCAAGATTAAAAATCCAACTCGACAAAAGTGAATTCCTTAGAAAAGAAGTGGAATTCCTAGGACATGTCGTAACAACAGAAGGGATAAAACCGAACCCGAAAAAGATCGCTGCTATACAGGAATTTCCCATACCTAAAACACAAAGAGAAATTAAATCATTTCTCGGATTGTTAGGTTACTACAGGAAATTTATACAAAACTTTGCAAAAATCACGAAACCCATGACCCAATGTTTGAAGAAAAACGAAAAAGTCGTGCATACTAAAGAATTTTTGGATTGTTTCGAAACTTGTAAAGTTATTTGTAACATCAGAATCTGTATTGTGCTATCCCGATTTTACTAAACCATTCGAATTAAATACTGATGCCTCCAACTACGCTATCGGAGCGATATTGTCACAAAATGGTCACCCTATTTGTTATGCATCACGCACTCTCAACCCAGCCGAAATAAATTACTCGACTATCGAAAAAGAGTTACTAGTCATAGTCTGGGGCGTAAAATATTACAGACCATATTTGTTTGGACACAAATTTACAATATTAACAGATCATAAACCATTACAATGGGTTTATTCACTTCGCGAACCAAACAGCAGACTTGTCAGATGGCGTCTCAGGTTGGAAAAATTCGACTACTTTATAAAGTACAAAAAGGGCAAAACAAATCAAGCTGCAGATGCCCTATCACGAAACCCCATAGACAATGACCACTACGCTATAGAAACATTATCTGTATGTAACAATCCTGGCGACGTAGACGAGGTCATCGAAAAGTATTGTGAAAATCCCGACGAACTTCCTAACTTGGATCAAAAAGTACTTGACGAAATTTTGGGACACAAAAGACAAAAAGTCAATGTTATTTCAAATATCCAAATTAAACCACCAAACTCAGAAAGAGAAATGTCGCAACCAAACACCCAAAACGAGGATTCAAATGATCTAGAAACGATCCACTCGTCACACGAAAACCCAATTTTCGGTATACCAATCACCGAACGTATCCTGAATGTATATAAAAATCAAATTATTTTGACACAAGGCGATATCGATCAACTGAAATGTCATTTCGAAAAAACTTTCGAAAATACTCGTATTTTTGTCACCTTGCCCAAAAATGACCCAACACCATGTATCATAAAACTCTTAAAAGAACTTATTGATCCTAAGCGGCTATATGCACTATATTTTAGGAATAGCCCTTTAGCTCAAACGTTTACGACAACTCTGCAGAGTCTTTTCACTAATACATGCTTTAAATTTGTACAATGCTCTAAAATGCTAGAAGACATCGAATTAGCAGACGAACAAAGAGAAAAACTGGATATGTACCATGTCACAAAAACTTGTCATAGAGGCATAAACCAAATGCAACTAGCACTAGGCGCAAGATATTATTGGCCAAAAATGAATATGGACATAGAACAATATGTAAACTCTTGTGAAACATGCCAGAAGAATAAATATGACAGAGATCCCCCTGCAGTTAAATTCAATCTAACCCCTACAACTTCTCGACCCTTCGAACAATTACATATAGATACTTTCAAGATCGAGAACGAAACATTTTTGACTATAATTGATGCATTTTCTAGATACGGTCAAGCATATAGATTAAGTAGCCTAACGGGACCCGCTGTAATCGAAAATGTACTTAATTTTATCACCCACCACGGACTACCCTTAAAGGTTACCACGGACCGAGGAACTGAGTTTAAGAATAAGAACTTGGAAGATTTCTGTAAAATATACAAAATTGAACTACACTATACAACAGCAAAGAATAGCAATTCAAACTCTCCTGTAGAAAGGTTCCATTCTACGCTGATTGAACACTACAGATGTCTGAAAATGGAAAATAAGCAGTATTCCCCCGAGCAACTAATGAAACGCGCTCTTCTAGGATACAACAATTCTATCCATAGCGTAACAAAGTTTACCCCTTTTGAAATTATTAAAGGTCATATTAATACAAATGACCCCTTCGAACTTAGTGACCATGTAATTATATCAGACTATATTCAAAATCACAAAGAAGCTTCTGATACAATTTACGAAAAAATAAGAGAAAGCAACCAACAAGTGAAAGAGAAAGTAATCAATAAAAGAAACGAGAAACGAGAAGATCCACCTCAATTTTCTCTCCAGGAACCGGCTTATATTAAAACAAAACTTCGAAATAAGTCATTACCTAAGTTTCAAAAAGTAAAAGTTGATAGCCAAAGCTCTATTAAATTAAAAACAAACAAGGGCACTTATCATAAAAACTCTGCAAAGAAACCTAAGACTAAACAAAAACGATATTTACAGGAAGGAAATGGCACCCCCGAGCCTTCAGAGCCTGATGCTATTCCTGGTACTTCAGCTGAGCAACAGTGAAGATATCCAGCTTACCCTTGTAAAAAACCCCATACTACCCATTCAGTTAGGCAACGCCAAACTTATATATAGTAAACATACATTTATACATTACTTAGATTTAAACATAGTTAGTAGACAATTAACCAATTTTAAAACAAGTTATTTTATGTTAAGAGATCATGTTACACATGAAAATATAAATAATCCTATATCCTATCAAGGCTTAGTCGATAACTTACTTTATAGAACCGAGTTTCTAATTAACATTACGCAAAATAAACTAGCTAATTTAAATCCTCACATTAGGAATAAAAGAGGCCTTATTAATATAGTGGGAAGTGTAAATAGATGGCTTTTTGGCACACTAGATGCTGACGATGGTAATAGGTACGACAACGCAATTGATACTCTGCAACAAAATCAGAAAAATATAATAAAGCATTTAAACACTCAAATGTCCTTGTCAAAACAACTGATAAATAATTATAATAAAACTATATCGACTTTAGTAAATAATCAAGATCGACTAGAACAAGGAATAAAAATGCTACAAGCATCATTTAATAGTGAAATTAGTAGTTTTCAAACCTACTTAAGTTTTCAAAGTGTACTATCCCAAATAATTCTTGATTGTCAAAACCTAATAACATTCATAGACAATTTAGAAGATGCTATAATGTTTGCTAAACTCAATGCTTTACATAATTCAATTATTTCTGTTGCGGAAATTATTCACACAACTCAGTACTTAAAATCTCTCTATAACAACGACGCTATTCCAAACTTCAAGAATATTTTATCATACTATCAATTCTTTGGAACACAAGTCTCATTTTCTAAAGGCAAAGTAATTTTTGCGATTCACGCACCAATTTTGAGATCAGAAACCTTCGTTTTCCACCACCTCTATCCTATCATCCAAAATAAGACCCTTGTAGTTCCAAAATACCCCTACCTAGCGCAAGCGAGAGATAACATACAATTTGAAGAAACCAGCTGTCCAGAAGTTGAAGATATTTTCTACTGCCACGAAAATCTCAAGCCCAGAGATGAATGCACCCTTCAGCTACTGAAAAACCACCCTACTGTCAATTGCCGTGCTGACGAAATCCACTTGGAAGAACCCTTAGTCGAACAAGTGTCGCAAGAAGAAGTTTTGGCCCTGCCCGCAAACAACACACAAATATTTTCCAAATGTGGCTCAGATCAATATCTAAAAAATCGATCTGCCCACGCTTATCAGAATCCCGAGGAATTGCGAAGTTACGGTAGAAAAAAGAAGTTCACAAACAACCCCCAATTTAAACAGGGAACACCACTAATCCTCCCAGAAATCCGCATCGATGCTCTCAGGAAAACACAATCCTACAAGATTGCAAACCTCAGCAAAGTCAACTTCGAGGAGATATTCAATCTAAAGGACTCAATATATAGACTGCAGCCCACCGAAGAAATCAATGAAAATGATGCCGAGTCAATCACATGGAGAGCTATTACTATCACCACACTAACAATAGTAGTAGCAACCACCCTGTGTGTATTATCCAAGAAGAAGATTCAAAAATGGATTTCCAGAAGGTGTCAATCCAAAGGAACAAGCAAAAGGGAATCCGACGAAGCTTCCAAAGGGGATGAAGAAACGCATCCAAACTCCGTTATGTTCGCTTCTTAAGAGGGGAGGAGTTACATGTACCATTCCTGCTGACCTGGACCAGACCTTGGAGATTGCAACCGCAGCATAACCTAGCTTATAAATATATGTAATTTACCTATTTGTGTCATTCCATTGCTTGCATTCATATTGTTAGTCTTAATTTTGAAAATAAATTGTTTTTAAAAACGGATTTTATCGTCGGACACATTTAATTCCGGCATCGGAAGTCAGATATCTAGGCATAACGGTCGACCGTAAACTCAAATGGAATATATACTTCACTCTTCATTTATTTATCAAATGGAATAAACACATTGAAGGAGTTGTAACTAAGGCTACGAGGGCTCGTATGGTGTGCCAACAGAAATCCTACGAGTAACGGGTCGATTGTTTGGATCAAGGAAACGGAAAAAAAGCACAAAATCAGCTCTCAACAAAGTACAACGCGATGTGGGGCGCATGCATAAGCATAACAGGTGCAATGAAAATTCGTCTAACAGCAGCGATCGAGGCAGTTGTGGGCCTCGCACATCTACACATTGTTGTAGAAGAGGCAGCTAGACCAGCAATGGCTAGAATCACAAGGGCGAGGGTGGATGGCACCACTTGTATTCTCACATTGCAGCTAAGTGCTATAAAATGGTATACAAACGGGTCAAAAAATGAACAGGGGACCGGAGCATGTGGGCCAGGCCAGGAACCAAATTCTCCGAAGCAATGGGAAAACATCCGAACATATTCCAGGGGGATTAACGCCATAGAAAGATGTGCGCAGTTTAATCTCGACAGAAACTATAGGAAGAAAGTGATTCTCATAATCATAGATGGCGCTGCCTGAGTAGTGTACACAAGCAAATTGGCTCTCTTATTTTTTATTAAATATATTAAGTTTTTGAAGTTTTAAAAAGTGTTTTGTGATTACAAATCGTCGACGATGCCCTAGGTCTACACGACAGAATCCAGGGGAGGATGAAAATATGTCCCTACACAACCAGAATCTTGCTGAACAGGTACAGAAATTGGAAGAACATGTACGTCATAGTGTTTCTGAACTAAGCGGCCAAAGTTCAACTGAGCTACCATTTGATCGACAACAAAATACGGAATATTTAAATAACAAAATTACTACGTTTCAACATAACACCGAGCAAGCTATAAGTAAAATAAAAGCCGAATTGGACAAAATTTGTCAACAGTGCC
>JAEQML010067258.1:0-19251 GCA_016904865.1 Pissodes strobi
GTTAGAAAGCCCTTATAATTAGACTTACCAATCGATAGTCTAATTTTACCGTGATAAATTTCTAATTGGTTGCCATGGTAACCGACTTGTCAACGTCAATTGTTATTTTTTTTTAATCTTTATCTAAATACCAAATATCAAATCTCTAAGTCGTATGATTGACGAATCAAGACGATTTTTTACTTTTTTTTTTGGTTACCATAGCAACCAGTTATTTAGTATCAAATTAGGCTTCATAAACAATCCTAAGTACCATACTATATATTTTATTAGTGATATACATATTATTAATTGGTTGCCATGGTAACCGACTTGTCAACGTCAATTGTAAATTGTTTTTTAATCTTTACCTAAATACCATATATCAAATCTCTAAGTCGTACGATTGACGAATTATGACGATTTTTTACTTTTTTGGTTACCGTAGCAACCAATTTTTTAGTATGAAATTAGGCATCATAAACAATCCTAATTTCCATACTATATCTTTTATTAGTGATATACATAATATTAATTGGTTGCCATGGTAACCGACTTGTCAACGTCAATCGTTATTTTTCTTAACCTTTACGTAAATACCAAATATCAAATCTCTTAGTCGTACGATTGACGAATTATGACGATTTTTTCCTTTTTTTTTGGTTACCATAGCAACCAATTTTTTAGTATCAAATTAGGCTTCATAAACAATCCTAAGTACCATACTATATGTTTTATTAGTGATATACATATTATTAACTGGTTGCCATGGTAACCGACTTGCCAACGTCAATCGTTAATTTTTTTTAAATATTTTCCTAAGTACCAAATATCAAATCTCCAAGTCGTACGATTGACGAATTATGACGATTTTTGCTCTTTTTTTTTGGTTACCATAGCAACCAATTTTTTGGAATGAAATTATGCTTCATAAAAAATCCTAAGTACCGTACTATATATTTTATTAGTGATATACATATGATTAATTGGTTGGCATGGTAACCGACTTGTCAACGTCAATTGTTAACTTTTTTAAATCTTTACCTAAATACCAAATATCAAATCTCTAAGTCGTACGATTGACGAATTATGACGATTTTTTACTTTTTTTTGGTTACCATAGCAGCCAATTTTTTAGTATCAAATTAGGCTTCATAAGCAATGCTAAGTAGCATACTATATCTTTTATTAGTAATATACATATTATTAATTGGTTGCTATGGTAACCATGTTGTCAACAAAAAAAGCAAACATACTTTCACCTCTACTTATAAATTGACAAAAAAGAAAAGTTGGTCCTTGTTTACACGTACAAAAATGCCAAAAAACGTTAACTTGTCCTGTTTTCACACCCTGTATATTAACATATCGTGACCAAAATCGATAGACTTCGAGGGTTCGTGGACCTCTACCTCTATGCCAAATGTCAAGTAGCTATCTTCAAAATTGCGAAATGTAAATGCCAAAAAAAACGGTAGCTTTTCCAGTTTTCACACCCTGTATATTAACCGATCGTAACCAAAATCAATAGGATTCGAGGGTTTGTGAACCTCTACTTTTATGCCAAATTTCAAGTCGCAATCTTCAAAATTGCGACCTGTAAATGCCAAAAAACCGTAACTTGTCGTGTTTTCACACCCTGTATA
Source organism: Pissodes strobi (assembly GCA_016904865.1). Classification (NCBI taxonomy): domain Eukaryota; kingdom Metazoa; phylum Arthropoda; class Insecta; order Coleoptera; family Curculionidae; genus Pissodes; species Pissodes strobi. Next base: position 1,626 of record JAEQML010067258.1, read on the forward strand.
TTAACCGATCGTAACCAAAATCATTAGGCTTCGAGGGTTTATTGACATCTACCTCTATGCCAAACTTCAGGTCGATATCTTCAAAATTGCGACATGTAAATGCCAAAAAATTGTAACTTGTCCTGTTTTCACACCCTGTATAATAATTAGAGCAAAAGAGCAAACTAACAAAAATACGTGTCTTACCGAATAATTTCATTTGACATTAAAAAAATAATTTTATTCGTATTTACACAGACAAAAATGCCAAAAAACGGTAACTTGTCCTGTTTTCACACCCTGTATATTGACCGATCATAATCAAAATCAACAGGTTCCGAGGGTTTATGGACCTCTACCTCTATGCCAAATTTCAAGTCGCTATCCTCAAAATTGCGACCTGTAAATGCCAAAAAACGGTAACTTGTCCTGTTTTCACACCCTGTATAACAATTCGAGCAAAGAGCAAATTAAGAAAATACGTGTCATACCGAATACTTTCATTTGACATCGAAAATAAAGAAAAGTTGGTCCCTGTTTACACGGACAAAAATGCCAAAAAACAGTAACTTGTCCTGTTTTCACAACCTGTATATTAACAGATCGTAACCAAAATCAATAGGCTTCGAGGGTTTGTGGACCTCTACCTCTATGCCAAATTTCAAGTCGCTGTCTTCAAAATTGCGACCTGTAAATGCCAAAAAACCGTAACTTGTCCTGTTTTCACACCCTGTATATTAACCGAGCGTAACCAAAATCATTAGGCTTCGAGGGTTTGTGGACCTCTACCTCTATGACAAATTTCAAGCCGCCATCTTCAAAATTGTGACCTGTAAATGCCAAAAAACGGTAACTTGTCCTGTTTTCACACCCTGTATAACAATTAAAGCAAAAGAGCAAAGGAACAAAAATACGTGTCTTACCGAATACTTTCATTTGACATAAAAAAAAAGAATTTTATCCTTGTTTACACGGACAGAAATGTTGAAAAACGGTATCTTGTCCTGTTTTCACACCCTGTATATTAACCGATCGTAACCAAAATCAATATGTTCCGAGGGTTTGTGGACCTCTACCTCTATGCCAAATTTCAAGTCGCTATCTTCAAAATTGCGACCTGTAAATGCCAAAAAACTGTAGCTTGTTCTGTTTTCACACCCTGTATAACAATTAGAACAAATGAGCAAAGGAACAAAAATATGTATCTTACCGAATACTTTCATTTGACATCAAAAAATAGAAAAGTTCGTCCTTGTTTACACGGACAAAAATGCCAAAAACGCCAAAAAACGGTAACTTGTCCTGTTTTCACACCCTGTATATTAACCGATCGAAACCAAAATCGACAGGCTTCGAGGGTTTGTGGACCTCTACCACTATGACAAATTTCAAGTCGCCATCTTCAAAATTGCGACCAGTAAATGCCAAAAAACGGTAACTTGTCCTGTTTTCACACCCTGTATAACAATTAGAGCAAAAGAGCAAAGGAACAAAAATACGTGTCTTACCGAATACTTTCATTTGACAAAAAAAAGAATATTATCTTTGTTTACACGGACAAAAATAGCAAAAAACGGTGACTTGTCCTGTTTTCACACCCTGTATATTAACCGATCGTAACCAAAATCAATAGGTTCCGAGGGTTCGTGGACCTCTACCTCTATGCCAAATTTCAAGTCGCTATCTTCAAAATTGCGACCTGTAATCGATTTCATCACATACACACACACACACGCACACACACACACACACACACACATACAGACAAAAAATCGAAATTTTTTTTTTCGATTACAAATCGATTGGTATAAGTTTCAGAGCGATCCGACGTACCGTTACGAAGTTTTTGTCCCGATTGGTCTCGCCCTATAGAAAGCCCTATATTATAGATAAGGGCTTTCTAACAAGAAGAAAGATTTGAAAAGCGTAAGCCATGTTATACATGTTCTTCAAGAATCCAAAGAAAGACATTCCATCTTTCTTTTTGTGCCATAAATCTATATGCTTAGAATGCAGTCAAAAATTGTGCGTAAATTGCAAACAAAATCTGTAACTTTTGAAGCATGTGATTTTTGTGATTACGCTGAATGTTTTAAAAGTTTTGGGTTAAGTCAACTATTAACTTAGGAAAATAAGTATTATTTTGTTGATATTTTGCAAATGTCTTTTTTTAAATTAAAAAATAAAAAAATATTTGGATGCTCACGAATGTGGATTTATATTTCTTTGATTAATATAATTTTTAATTTCATTACTATTATTTTCAAAAGTATAATTATTGTCTTAATTGATACATCTATTGCATAAAAATAATGGAAATATTGAATGTCCGTGAATTAAGCTGGAAAAGAGGAAGCGGTCACTGTGACCGCACGAAATGGATAGTGTGATACATATCTGACGTCGTCGGTGGTAAGGGGTTAAGGATGTTGATTATTTCTTCACATTTCTGAATTATCCGTGTCAGATCGACATTCGTGACATTGTCGGTCCATGACGTCTTTAGCATACGCCGATAACATCATCTCTCAAACGCTTCAAGCCTGCCCATTTGATCCTTCTTTAGGTCTAGGCCTCTGAATCGTAAAGTAACATCTTAGCATCCTTAGTCTAAGCTTTAAATTGATGCTTCTGCTAGATTGAAACTTTTTGATCTTTCCGAATGATGCTCTCGCTATTTCTATGCGTAACCTGATTTCCGTTGGCTGTTCCAACGTTAACCAACTTCCCAAGTATTTATGTTATTCAACTCTTTTTACAAGGTTTGCTTCTACATTTTCCTTTTTTGTTATTATCATGATGTTTTTAAGGTTCATTTTTAGTCCATGCATCATTCAATCTCTGCACAAGCGTTTCTAGGTCTGCTTCGACTAACGTGTCATCTGTGAAACAGGAATTATTCAAAACATGTCCGTTAATGATTATACCGTCCAGGGCCTCGCGGAAAACTGTCTCGCTGTATATTAAATAACAGGAGAAAAATCACAGCCCTGGCGAACTCCACACAGGATCTTTATTTCATCTGAAAGTTTGTCTTCACCTCTAACTTTTGCTGTCTGTCTCCAACATAAATTTGCTATTATCCTGATGTCTCACCTATCGATGTCCATGCCTTTAGCTATTTCAATAAGTTTTTGATGCTGGACTTTATCAAAAGCTTTTTCGAAATCAATGAAACTCACATACATATCTCTGAGCAAACACATTCATACTAAATAAGGCATCCCTAATGCCCATGTCTCTTCTAAATCCTACTTGGTTGTTACTAATTTAGGAGTATTTTTTAGCAAATGTTCTTTTATAGGCGAGATTTTTAGTGATGACAAATGTAGATATCAGCCAGTTCTACAAATGTTGTCAAATAAGTGTACCAAGTTCTGCATGGTAGCATTGTTAACTACTATAAGAAGCTCGACTGGCAACTCATCAGGATCACTCGCCTTGCCTACTTTTGTTTGTTTAATGGTGTGTTGGATTTTCCCCCGTAATATCGGAGGTCCTGTGATAATAATGAAATGTGTGATCATGGAAAAATTTCTCGATGTATTCTGACCACCTAATTGACTGTTTTATGATATCCGAGAGCAAACTACCATTTTTATCCTTTAGTAAACTAGGCTGGTTGTGTTTTGTATTCCAGTAGTTTCTTCAATTTTTTGCGCAGATTGAAGTAGTCTTATTTCCGCTCATAGCTTTCAGTTTCTTCATACTCCCCACGGATCTAGTTCTCTAGCTAAAGCTAACTAATAAATAAATGTGACAATTACTATTAATTCGGCGAGGTAAGTTTCCATATCATAGTAAGATTTACAGATTAAGAATGCTCTCCAGTTCCCTCTAAATATCGGAACACTTCTGATGTCCATATCGTAGGTATTATTAGACCAATCTTTAGAGCAAAATTTTTAGGAATACCAAACCTACTATGAAACATAGATAAATCACTTCCAGATCTAGTTGAATAACTATGAAAAAATTGATTTGTCACAAACAAGTCTCAATTATTAAAAAGATAGAAACATAATTGAAATATAAAGACACAGGCACAAGTCAATTTTAAGTTGGCAAAAAGAGGTCTACGGGAAGATTTAAGCGGCACGCCTGCAATACATCAAATAATTTCTTTTTGACTGATAAATACACGACGTGCATGCGACGCAAAACCATAGAACTGAATACCATAGAGAATCCTTGAGTGTATAACGGCATGGTATACGCGCGCTAACTGTCCATAACCATCCTTATATTTCTAATAGCATAGCAAGAGCTGCTCAGCTTTGATGACAAATCAATACAATATGCCCCTCATGAAAGTATCATCCAATAATAAACCAAGAAACTACACTGTTTTTTTACTTTTCAAAGGCTTGTTGCATAAATGTAAGTTAAGAGCAAGATTCAATCAACCCTGACAGGTGTGAAAACCCATGGAATTAGTTTTCTTGGTGTTAAAAAAGAGTTCGTTCAAGGTAAATCAGTCGTGCAGTTCCCATAGTCTCTGAGTTCTGATGTCGAACGAGTGCTGAGGTGTCATCCGCACACTATAACCAGCCTTAAGCGTAGGGCTCCAATTATGTAACACTAGTTGTTAATTGCTTAACAGGGGATCTATATGCCAGGTTTTACTCAGCGGTTCCAACAATAATGAAAGGTGCGGGTCTATGTCTTGTCAGTTAGGTGAAGGCGCCATTAAATATTTAACTAGGAATATATCAATGGTTTTGCATATTGAAAAAAATTTAGAAACACACCCTAGATAAAATATTAAGAAAATTGACGTTAGCTTACTAAAATAAACATCTGGGTTTTAATTAAACTTTAAAGCCCATTAATTAAGTTGAGTTTAGGGTATCGTCCATAAGCTAATTAGAAGAGTTGTATCTCTCTAGACTATTAAATCAAATTAATCTAAGTTCTTTAATCTACATCCTAAATCCTAAAGATTGCCTGGAAATAGTTTTAACTAAACCTTGAATTCTACAGGTCCTGACTAATCGCAGTTAATCATAAAGTACCAAAATATATACCTAGCCGTTAGGTGCCTACGGGGAACACGAACTGAGGTCAGTTCGATACCAGTATTAAGGCGAAAAATTAAAGTTGCAAATTATAGCAGTTATGTAAAACAAATTACTGCCATGAGGCTTACAGCCAATTAAAGTAAAAATAAATTAATTAATTATCATGTCATTCACCAAATGATTTATCTACTCGAGATAATATCAGATATGATAATGAAGAAACTAAGTATCTCCATAGCAATTATGATAAGAAACAGACATAGATATGATACACGATATTAGATAAACTACATCTATTTATTGGTAAGTACGATAAACAAAAACGAGAAATAACGATAATATATACGATATAGAAAATAAAACACGACGGGAGATCTCCTGATTTACGTGACCTACTGTGGACCAAAGCTATCGAGGGTTACGGCGAATCCCGTGCAGTGGCTCTCGACACATCCAAAGCATTTGATAGGGTGTGGCATACGGGATTGGTAAGCAAATTGACAGTATACGGACTACTACCAGCCCTGCTTCTGTGGCTTTCCAATTTCTTAAGAGATCGAAGCATCCGAGTTAGTATTGATGGACATCTCTCGGAGGAATTTAATATCAATGCCGGAGTTCCTCAAGGATGTATATCATCTCGCACACTCTTTCTGCTCTATATCAACGATCTCTTAGACAGGACAAACAATTCTATTTACAGCGTTGCAGACGACAGCCTTCTTATATCCTCATTCATGTCGCGGAATCCAATGACCGCTGCGCGTTCCCAAGGCGAGCGAGAAAAACAGATTGCTACCATCAATGAGGATATGAATGCCATCGTGGAATGGGATGAGGAAAATAGTGTCCAGTTTAACGCAAGAAAGACTCAAGCGGCCTTTTTCTCAAAGAAAAAAACAAACCCGGCAGGACCTGACTTATCAATGACAGGACAAACACTGACTCTGGCCTCAGAGCTTGCTGGGCATCAACGTAGAAAACAACATGTCTTGGCGTAATCACGTTCCCAAAATCGCCAAAACACCAGCACTCTATAGAGCAAAAAAGTTGCATACACCTCATCAGCTCTTACTGCTCTATAACGCCCAGATAAGACCATCTCTGGAATACTGCTCCCATGTGTGGAGCTCGGCACCCAAACACTTGCTCAAGATATTGGACCCCATCCAGAGGAGAGCAGTCCGTCTTGTGGACGACCCAGAGATGACTTAAGACCTTGATAGCCTCAAACATCGAAGAAAAGTGGCGGACCTATCTCTTTACTATCGATATTACTACGGAAGGTATTCGAACGAGCCGGCAATTATAATTCCGCCCAGAGTTGTGCCAACCAGAAACACCGGTCAGACACAAGCTGCTTATCAACATAGCCCTGTTTGCAGTACTCTATTGTCTGCAGGACTACCTAGCCCTGTAATGGACTTCCGTGTAACGTCTTTCCTGATAACTAAAACGTACAGCGTTTCAAGCCAAACGTCCACCATCTCCTGTGCACACGCACCGCTCGTTGAGTGGCATAGGATTTTCCTTTTGTGTGTGTGTGTGTGTGTGTGTGTGCCGAACATAAAAAAATAACGATAATATATACGATATAGAAAGAAAACGACCTACAGTCGTTTGACAGTAAATTCATTAGGCAAAAAGATAAATAACGATAATAGCGATAATAAGAGGTCATTAATAAGAAAAAAGGTAGATCCTACTTGCATTTAATAGAGACAATCAGGCAGTATTTAGACCTGATGGTCAAAAATAAAATCGATAATTTAAGGTATGAAAATATTCTGATCGCTTTGAGTGTTCAGATGAGAAGGCCTCGTCAATTCGCCAAAGAGAATATATATACGGCCTCTGTCAAGAGGGCGCTTCAAACGGAGACATTGCATCGAGTGACTTGAAAAGGATTCAACGATTCTGGTGGATTGTACTCGGAAGTAAGTTAGCGAGAGTACAGTAACATTTACACCGTTACAATACATGAATCCATGAGTATTAACACACCTGCCTGGAGATTGCCAGAGCGGGCACAACCTGACCCAGCTCCAATCTCCACATATTGTGTACAGTGGGCCAATAGTTCAAGACAACACCTCTCACGCCATTTTATGACCCCGTTTTGAGGAGAAGGACGCCCTATTGAGATCAAAATATATTCCTATAAGGCGCCGATCTGCTTCAAGAGCATCGACCCCGCAAAAAAAATAGTTTTAAAGCATTCTCTACAAGTTTTGCTAATATTTCGCACTCAAATCTCATTAATTTTGGTATCGCTAAAAAAACATTTTTGATAGGCTTTCCAGAGAGGTGTCACAAGTAGTGGCAGTGCCATTGAAGATTTTAAAGTGTATGAGCGTAATGTTTCAGGGGTGGGTGAGGGTGTTCTATCAATTTTATGCCTTTGCGTGTTGCAGGAATGGTGTTTTTTGGTTCTTCGATATAATCTTTAGGGTATAAAATATAGCCATTGTAAGTTTTTAAATTGTCACCAAGAAGAATATATTATATATTGGTATCAAATAATTTTTGATCATTTTATAGCTTGAATCTCATAAGCTAAAGCATATTTTTCATATTTATGCGGGCCCGTCCTTTTCGTCTGCAAAAAAGTGGTAGACAAAAGCATTTATCTCGTCGATGGCATTCGGTCTTATCGATGGTCTCGATCGATATACTGTTCGCGTTTTTTGTCGTGTTTAGAGATGTTAAAAGTAGCAGCTTCGAAGTCAGTTATCTGAGGCATCCTTTTAACACTTTCAATAATTTAAACTGAACCGATTTTAAAAAACTAAACAAGCCCCAAACTTCTAAGGACAACATTCCGAGATGCTCCTTGAATTTCTAATAAAACGCATGGAAGAAATTAAACGAGCTTCTTGAGTCATCGGCCATTGTAGATCAGTAATGACCAGACGCAAAGGTTCTTCTCTTTAATTATTAGGAAAAAAAAAATATTTTGAAATGCTAAGCTGCCGAAACTAAGGATATATTAAATATTTTAAATTCTTCCTTTCGGAATATTTACAATTCGAAAAAAAAAATTAAAAAATACCATTTACTATACTCCTTGTTAGCAGTATATAGAATAAGAGAGAAGACCACACACCAGAAGTGAACCTTCATTAGCACAAAAGAGAAATGCGTACAAGCGTATTAGGTATACGGCGGCGCACCACACTCTGTCTTCTTTTGTCCTTACGAATGTTACAATATCTCCCTCTCTACACCTCTTCGAGTTTGACAGACCCCGATCGCTCCAAAGGACCTTTGTTAATTTTTTTCCTATTTTTAGTCCTACGAACCGATACGTTCTTCTTTTTTTTTTGACTTCTTATATATTACTTTGCGGAGATTCAATTTTTGATATCTCAAGGATTTTAGTTCACTCCGTGTTCGCAAATATGCTTTGTCAAGTTACGCTCTTTTTCGTTTTTTTTCCTCAATTTTTCCGGCATTTCTGAAAACTTCTAGTTTTCCAGGGGTCAGTTCGGGTTAGGGAGTATGTTTGTGGATTGTATAGCAGCAGTTTGTGGATCATATAGCAGAGGTGAAACTTCATCTGGACAAAATGAAATTAATCCTTACGTTCAATCGCCTCGTCGAGTCATATTACACATTTTGTAATATTTACGTTCATGTTCACGTAATACATTCACCAGCCTAAAGAAGTTTAACTTCAAAAAATGATGTGTGTTTAAGACCCGACGACAAAAGTGAAAACCTCAACAAAGGATGATTAATGTTATGAATTACAAATATTTATGAAATAAACTCAGTCTGTTATGAAGAGATTAAGCAAGTGATTGCCTGAGGAACAGCAAGTCTACTGGCAGCAAGATCAGACCGCTGAAAGTCACAGTTATTTTACCGAATCGAGAAACGAATGCAAACGTGTGATTGACGAAGCTAAGGACAAACACAATCAAAGAACCTGGGATAAATTTTTGCAACACCCCAGTGCAGTGGCTCCAGGAATTTCTGGTCGGTAGCCAAAGGCAGTAAGTAATAACTTTGCGAAAACCTCTCTTCCACATTTGACGGATGAACGCGGCGCCGGCGCCAGTGTCACGACGACAACAGCTAAGGAAGAAGCAAATATGCTCGCCGAATTGTTTTTATTGCACTCTACCTTAAACGTCCCCCATGACAAGGCTCTCCCCACTATATCCAACATCAACACTATCATGAGAGGAGTTCAGTTTCACCACCGTGACATTCATAAAATCCTCTTCTTCTTACGGTGCCCTATCCATTTACTGAATGTGGGCGACAATTCTGGCATACTCGCTTCGATCTTGTGCGGCTCTGAAAAGTGCATGAGCATGGAGGTCTGTCCAGTCTCTTATGTTCTTTAGCCACGAGTATTTCTTTCTCCCGATGCCTCTTTTTCCCTCGATCTTTCCCTCCACGTTCAGTTTCAGAAATTAGTACTTGGAATTCCTGAATATATGGCCCAGGTAGGCTGCTTTTCTTCGTTTCACTATTTGCAGCAGTCCTCTTTCTCTCCCCATTCGGTTTAATACCTCCGCGTTGGTTATATAGTCTATCCACAGAATTTTAAGGATTCTCCTGAACACCCACATTTCGAAGGCCTCGAGACGGTTCATCACGTTAGCTTTTATTGCCCAGGTCTCCACTCCATATAGCAGCATTGAGTAAATGTAGAATCTTGTTGCTGAGTAGAGCTCCCATATGTGTAAATACTACTCTCTCCTGCTCTATTCTGCTTCGTATCTCCGTGTCCGGGTCGAGGTTCTCCGTTATCCAGCTTTCAAGATATATGTACTTGGAGACAGACATGTTGGATGTTGTTACCGTTCACTTTGATGCTTAAATGTACATTTGGTGTTCTGCTAACCACCATTACCTTCGTTTTGTCTGCGTTGATTTTAAGTCGTTCTCCTCTGGTATTTAACCTGTCGATAAGGCGTTGAAGCGCTTGCTGACTATCAGCCAATATGACTGTGTCATTGGCATAGCGAAGGTTATTTACAACCTGCCCATTTATTTTTATCCCATCCTCTGTATCTCTAAAGGCACTTTCAAAGATTGACTCAGAGTAAAGGTTGAATAGCAGGGGGGATAAAACACAACCCTATGTTACACCTTTCTCTACTGGGAAGTTCTGTGTAGTTTCATTTCCCACTTTCACTGATGCTGTTTAATTTATGTAAAGGTTCTTGATGAATCTTAAATCGTTCTGATCTATCATTCTGCCTTGGAGCAGCCTTATTAGCTCTGCATTTTTGAAGTAATACTGTTAAGCTGAAGAGTGCTTCTCGTGTGCCGAAGCCTTGCCTGAATCCAAACTGTGTTGGACCAATGTCTCTTTCACATCTGTTGTAGATCCTTGTATGTATTATCTTCAAGAAGAGTTTTAGGACCTGACTTAACAGACTAATCATTCGGAATTGGTCACAACGGTTTGCGTTAAGTTTTTTCGGTATAGGTACAAAGGTCGTCTGCAGCCAATCCGCCGGTATCTCGCCCGTCTCATATATATTGTTAAATATGTCCACCAAGGCATCTATATTTTCGTAGTTCAGCAGTTTTATTATCTCTGTGTATACGTCATCTGGTTCTGCTGCTTTTTCTTGCTTACTTTGTTTGATTGCCTTTAGAACTTCTGATTTAAGTAGTTTTGGGGAAGGTTCGACTTTATAGTCGTCCGCAAAGTTTCGCTGATTATTCTTTGCATACAGTTGTTGAGTATAGGTTTTCCAGTGCTACGGAAGTTTCTTGGGATCCACGATGATGTTATTGTTATTGTCCTCTATACTGTTGCTCAAGTTACAAGATTTTATACGACCTGTTACTTCTTTTACTAATTTATGTGTGTTGAAGTGGTCATGCTTCTCTTTCGGTTCCTCAGTTTCTGTGCATCTATCTTGTAACCACTGTTCTTTGGCTGTACGGATCTCTTTACGTATTTTTTGACGATTCTTTGATACTCGATCTCTTTGTTTTTAAATGATCTTCGTTTATCCATAAGCAACAATATTTCTTCAGTCGTCCACTTCTTCTTCTTGTTACTTGTCGGGCCAATTTCATTGTTTGTGACCGTTACGATGGTATTTTTGAACTTGTTCCAGGTGTCTTCCACGTTTGCCATTCTTTGGTTCACGGGCATGATTTCAGTGATTGCCTCGTTTATTTTTTCTTTGACTTTCTTCTGTACTTAGGTTTATTTAAGTTGTTTATATCGATTGTATTCAAGAATATTCGCCTAACTTTCCTTAGTTTTATTTTTAGTTTTCCCACTACAGGATTGGTATCAGACCCGATATAGGTCTCAGGATAGGTTCTAACTCCATGCAATCCATTTTTATATCTTTCGCTGATCAATATAAAGTCAATTTGATTTTTTACGAGGTGATCATCCCAGTGTTGTGGGGACTGCCTGGTGTAGAGTCTTCTTGGTGGCAATTGGAACCCTGTGTTTGTAATAACTTGTTTTTCTCCTTGGCAGAATTGGATCAGTATATTTCCTCTATTGTTTCGTTCTCCCAAGCCAAAATCATGCACTACGTTCTCGACACGGCCTTGTTCAACCTTTGCGTTGAAGTCTCACATGATTATGAGACCTTCGTTTTTCTTGGCCAATCTCATTAACTCTCTTATCTCTTTATACAACTGTGTCAGTTTTGGCCAGCGTCGGCGCGTAGATTTGAATTATATTGAGGTCAACTGAATCTGCTTAGACCTGGAGAAGCGATGTCCTATCCAAGTAAGCTTCAAGGTTCTTCACTGCCTTATTGGTAGGCCTGTTGACTAGGAAGCCTACTTCCCAGTCAATCCTCAAAGGGCTAGATACGCAAAAGTCATCAGGGCCAAATAGAATACCTGCCATCGCATTAAAGAACTGCGCCAACGAACTAACACTCTTTTTTCTTAGACTGTTTTCTCTATCTTGCCGAAACGGCATGATGGACTGCTCAATAAACTGCTGTCCTTCGGACTGGCAGCGTCTCTCTGCAGCTGGCTTGCCAGCTTCCTTAAGAACTGATATCCGCATGTTGCAGTTGATGGACATATCTCACATCCACCATTAATGCGGAAGTGCATCAAGCGCAATACTTTCACCAACTCTTACACTCATCTATATTAATGACTTGTTGACCGAAACCAATAATCTTGTTTACAGTTTTGCAGATGACAGTACCCTTGTGTCCCAATTGTGATAAAAAAAACATTTACCAGCAACTGTGACTTATCACCGCGGGCAGGAGCAGATTACAACAATTAATTAAAATCTGGAGAAAGTTCGTACCTAGGGTAATAAGAATTTGATCCAGTTCAATGCAGCAAAATCGACCATTCCTTCATCTTAGTCAGTATGTCCTGGCATGACCACGTTGCTAACATCGCAAAATCAGCCTCGCAGAAGCTTGGTAAGCTATTTCGCAATAAATAAAATATATACACCGCGGCAACTGCTCTTGCTCTACAAAGCGCAAATAAGACCGTGCTTAGAATATTGCTCTCACTTCTGGGATGCCGCACCTAGGAACACCCTAAAGCTGCTGGAGTCCATTCCGCCGACTCGGAGTTGGCCCGGGATCTGGATAGTCTGGAACATCGCAAACGTGTAACCGAGATATCCCTGTTTTACAGATATTTTCAGAGTAGATGTTCCGAGGACTTGGCCCGCATCATCCCCCCCAGCAAAGCCTGTCAGACACTCGCGACAGACGGCAAGAGCGCACCCTTTCGTTGTACAACTGAAAACACCTAGAACGTCGCTTTACAAGGACTCCTTTGTCTCAAGCACTGCATTACTGTGAAACTCACTCCCAGGACATCTGTTTTCCCCCAATTACAACTTACAATTTTCCAAGAACCGTGCCAATCAACATCTTAGTACACACACCGCTTGTCAAGTGCCATAGGATTTTTCTTTAGTGTGTGTGTCACTACCATAAAAAAGGGGTATCTGAAGAGTATGCTAGTATCCGTGTTACGCGGACGCGGAGGCCAACACAAACATTACAAAACGTTACAGACAAAATGCGTAATACGGCGAGGTGATCGAAGTGTCACTTTTGGTGTGTGGTCCACAAGCACATCCATTTCTTTCATTTTGTGTAATATATTTTGGCGTTTTCAATCGGATCGATGTGTCGATGTATGGTATCTTCTGCTCCTATCCCTCTCTTATGCAAATTTGGTTGTTCCAGACTACTTCGTTTTTCAGTAATAAAATATTATGTGGTTACATGTCCTGTCTAAACTCGAAATGGCAAAAAGTCTAAATTCTAGTTGTTTTTAGCGTAGAATCTTGTCAAGTTATCAGCTTTTCTAGAAAAAAAATACTTTTCGAGAAAATCTGCGTTTTTTCCAATCGATATTTTCATATTTTCTCTGGTAAATCCATTTTTCCAATAGTTTCGAAATAGAGAAGCATTTAAACAGTTTTTTTTTCCTAGAAATTTCCCGTCCCATAGCACTGCCGTCTCAGCCGTTTCAATTCTCGCGACTTTTTGGGCCCTAACAAAACCTAACGTACGTACCTCCTTTTTCAAAAATAAATACTACTCATTTTCTGATCCTCACTAATTTCAATCGGGTTCCGAAGACCATCAAATGGTCCGCAAGTATTGCTTAATAACGTGCCAAATCCCAAATTTCTACTTGCAATCCTTTTCGAGAAAATCACGTAAGATTTGGTTTTATAAGTAAAAAACGCCCTGCAGCTTACGTATTATTTTCTTTTAAATTATACAAGATTAAGGATATGAAAGTTTTCGAAGAAAGTAAAACAATTCTCTTATTGCTTAAAATATCCTGTTTCTTGCTTGCCTGCAAGTTATCAAAAAAGATAGGATGAAATAAATACTTTTTTATAAGAATGTGCTATGTGGTATACTCTGAAACACGTAAGTATACCTCCATACTTTATCCTGTACTTACGGACTTTTTGGATTTTGTCCTAAAAGAACTAAGTAAGCTGCTCATTTTGATTTCACCACTGCCCATTCCGTACTTAATTCTTTTGTAATTGTTTCCCAAGGATCCTCTTTCTTCATAATAAAATGAGATATTTATTTTCTACCTCACATACTTAATCAAAAACATTCAACATTCACTATAATTATTGATAACTACTGCAACCAATTGTCTATATGTTCCAATAATCAAACAGCATAGGCCAATAATTCAGTAGCTCCTAAAAACTATAAACATCTTTAAGAATGTGTCATTGTAGCAGACACCCGGCGGACGAGAAAAAATATGGTTAAGTCAATGCCAATCAATTTGGCGGTTTTATCGCCAGTGCCCTCTTGTGTGCGGTATGTCGCTAATGACCACCTGGCGATGATACCTTATGGTAGAAATAAATGCGCAAAAATTTAAGGCATGTCCAGCTTAAAATATCTGTGGTATTATTTCGTTTGCGTTAGATTGGGTTAATTCGCATTCAGCTTCATAGGCGTGCTACAATAGAGGGGTTTAAATCTTTATTTTTTTGTGAATACGCTCATATTAGAATCTAATTTATTTTAAAACAAATATGAAGTATTAATCCAGCTTTTCAAAGTTCCTGCTTACACCAAATTTTGCAATCGATAGACACATCTCAGACACATTCACCATTAACGCGGGAGTGCCTCATGGCGCAATACTTTCACCAACTCTGTTCCTCATCTATATTAATGATCTGCTGACCGAAACGAATAATCATGTTTCCGGTTTTTGCAGATGACAGTACCCGTGTCTACCAATTTAAATCAGAAAAATCGTTTCCAGCGACTGAGACTTATCACCGCAGACAGGAGCAGATTACAGCAAATAATCAAGACCTGGAGAAAGTTTAAACTTGGGACGACAGAAATTTGGTCCAGTTCAATGCAGCAAAGGCACAAGCAGCCACGTTTAGCAAGAGGGCCAATACGGCGGGCCCTGACATCATTATGGCAGGATCGATCATTCCTTCATCCTCGTCAATCGAACTACTGGGTGTCTTGGTTAACAGCAATATATCCTGGCATGACCACGTTGCTAACATCACAAAATCAGCCTCCCAGAAGCTTGGGGCGCTATTTCGCAACAAAAAACTGTATACACCGCATCAGTTGCTCTTGCTCTACAAAGCGCAAATAAGACCATGCTTAGAATATTGCGCACACATCTGGGGTGCCGCACCAAGCACACCCTAAAGTTGCTGGAGTCTATACAGAAGAGAGCTGAGCGTCTCATCGGCGACCCGGAGTTGACCCCGAATATGGATAGTCTGGAACACCGCAGACATGTGGCCGAGATGTCCCTGTTTTACAGATACTTTCACGGCAGATGCTCCCGACCTCATCCCGACCCTAGCAACGCCTGTCACATAGTCACGACAGACGGCGGGAGTGCACCGGTTTGCCATACAACTGGAAACACCTAGAACATCGCTTTACAGGAATTCCTTTGTCTGGCGTACTGCATCACTGTGGAACTGACTCCCACATCTGTTTCCCCCTAAATGCAATCTACAAATATTCAAGAACCGTGTCAATCAACATCTTCGCACACGCTCGTCGAGCGCCATAAGATCTACGTTTAGTGTGTGTGCCACTGCCATAAAATAATGACAGATGAAAATTCGATTCCCGAAATACCACAGCCACGCAAAGAAATATAATACGGCTTTTTACAATGTTATATGGCCACCATTAACCTGCACTAGGCAGTAAAGGAAAAAGTGAAGTCAATTCGCTTATCTGCATGGTTGTTTTAATTCCCATTTATACGTTAAAAATTCTAATCCACCCCGTTCGTTCTAGGAAAGCTAAATAGCTCGGGCCGTTTAAATAAAGGAAAGTGTTTATTAATAAGTAATGAAAAAACATTCTCTAAAAATTAAAACAAACCAAATACGATAAAAACAGACCGTCTGAGAATTTTGTCAACAAATACCAGTTGCCCATAGAAATTGGTATAAAAATACGTTGGAATAC
The DNA here is from genome assembly GCA_016904865.1 of Pissodes strobi. Taxonomy (NCBI): domain Eukaryota; kingdom Metazoa; phylum Arthropoda; class Insecta; order Coleoptera; family Curculionidae; genus Pissodes; species Pissodes strobi. The sequence continues at coordinate 17,566 of JAEQML010067258.1, forward strand.
GGATCCACCACACCCCTACAAGGTATATTATAAACCTTAGAAGAAATTAACTACGAAACCATTCAGGTGTAAATATTATACAATATTAATGTTATTAGCAAGCATATTTGGAGTTCAAGCTCCTGAAGCCCTAAAAATTAATATTTGCTTTTACTTGAGGCAAGCACATGTGTGGCCACCTTAACCCTTTCCGAAAGATACAGAAATAAAAAGAATAAAAAGGCATTGTAAATTGCGGGCTTTTACCTGGAATTAATTGGATATGTATTAAATATCCACTGTGTACTATGATTAGAATAATATGCGTTTTTAGATCTTTTACACAAATAGAGCACTATGTAAAAATAAACCTCTCCTATTGGTCGATCCATCTCGTATTACAATATGTCTTCGTGATGCAATTAATTTGTGGCAAGAGCTCTCGTGGTTGAGAGGTTTGGACGGCTGGGTCTCACCTGGACGGCTGAGTCTCACCTGGAGGGCTGGCTCTCACCTGGACGGCTCGGGTTCAAACCCCGTTGCTTTTTTTTATTTTTTTTTTTAAGATTATGTTTCTAAACAGTTTTTTTTCTTGATTTTGGGTATGTCTTGGGTTAGGTTAGGTTAGCACCTGGTTAGTTTCTTTTTCTTGAGCCCCCGTAGCGAGCGAAGCGAGATCGACCAATAGGAGAGGTCGATTTTTACATAGTGCTCTATTTGTATAAAGGATCTTAAAAGGCCTTTAGACGATAGTATTCTTGACATAATACCGTACGAAAAAAAATCAAATAGGAACATAGGTAGATGACGTTTAGCTTTAATTAACAATCAAGTATATTTACTTTCTGATCGATACAATAATTTTTTAATATCTTATAGATTTCGTGATACCAATATATCCATCAGCAACTTGAGGCACACTGTGGTCAAGTATAAATTTCTCTTTCATAAGTAGCATTGAGCTTATGGCAATAATATAGGGGATTAAGATCAGCGGATCGAAATGGCCTGGTTTACTGGACCATCTCTATCTAAGTAAATGTAGCGAAATAATTATACATATTCAAAAACTCTACAGCTTAGGGTCCATCCTATACTCAATTGTCCATGTTTCATATTAACTTGGAATGTATCATGTTTACACTTAATAATAGCAATAAACCTAGTTCTAAGTCCATTCCAGAGCGACGCAGTCCTCCAGACAAAGGAGTCCCGCAACAGGGACGTCCTAGGTGTTCGCATCTGAATCGTATGTTGATGAGCAGCTTGTGTCTGACGGGTATTTCTGTTTGGCACAACTCTGGGTGGAATCATAAGTGCCAGCTCGTTTGAACCATTACCTCCTACAACTAGGCATGACGGCTTACGCGTGACATCATCCAAGCGTATATTGAAATGTGCAATTTCTTTTAAAATTTCACAGTAAAGTAGACATTTTAGATACAAAAATCCCGAAAAAATATAACAAAATTTTTTTATGTAAATTTAACTTTTTTTATGTAGTTTGAAACGTAATTGGCTTAATACAGTACCTCCCACAAGCTGATATTACTTTAAGCACGACTATTATGACTGATAATATGTATTAGTCATTTTTTTTTAAATCCAAAATTAAATTGCAGTTTACTTGCCTTTTTCTGCATACATAAATAATATTTAAGGGCTTCCGGTTAAAACAAGGCTGCGAGTCATGAACTTAGCCTTTAG
>JAEQML010067259.1:0-19251 GCA_016904865.1 Pissodes strobi
TACTTTATTTTCTGTACCAGTTCTTAAAGATCTTTGAGATATATTAAAAGAACTGCTGACATATTTTGGCTTTTTTATTGTCCTTTAACAGGAAATATTCATGCGTAACAAGACGTTTAAAATTAATATTTTTTGATGTTCTGTGACGTTTAACTTGTAAGGTATGAATACATTCACTTAAATTTTTTTTTGTTTTTCGTTGTCTTCAAGCTTATAAAAATTGTTAAAAATCTGTTGCCTTTAATTTTCTGAAAATGGTTTGCATAAATTATTGAATTTTTTGCCGATATATGGATTTTTCTTTATTTCTTTTTTCAGGTTGAATAACATTCTTGTAATTTATGTACTCCTTTCCAGCACATTTTTTTCTTTGGTTTCTTTTTCTTTTATTTTTCAGCTGGTTAACCCGGTTTTCATTAAGTTCTGTACCACTACTTGCTTCACTAATTCCTGCTTTATATTCTGAGTCTTGATCACTGCCTGATTCGCTGCTACTAAAATTTCTTGTTTGGTTTATTTTTCTTTTAATTTTCATCCGATTCACATTTACTTCTTTTGCACTTCTACTGCTTGCCTCACTGATTCCTCCTTCTTCATCTGGATTTTGATCACTTTCTGATTCGATTATTTTGTTAAAAACGAGGACGATGTTTTCCCTATAATGGTCAATGCATTACTGTCGCTTGTGACTGGAGTAAACAAACTCGACGAATTCTGTTTAGTCGAAATTGGCGCTTGCGCATCTTTAAATCGAAATACAGGAAAAGTAGTCAATTTTATGGGCTAAATCCAAGGTTCTATTAAGAGAAGGCGCTTAAGCCAATTCAGAGGAACTAGAAACTCAATTTTCGCGGAAATGGCGCTTACGTCGTTTTGGCTTGAACGCGTCGAAATGATCGAAAGGCAAATGATCAAGCGGAAAAATGATCAAATGGACAAAAATTGTTTGATTTTTTATCTAACTATGGATCGGTTCGCAAACGCACCGAGATTGGGAATGCAAAGCAACCGGATATTAACTCAATCAAACCAAAGCTAAACAAAGGTAACCAAAATACATTAAAATAATGGTAAAAAATACAAAATTAAAAAAAAATTTCTTTAAATATAGTTATACATATAGCTATGTATTTTCTTTCAAATTTACTTCTTTAATGTATCAAAATTAATAATAATATAAAAAATCGCGACATTTTTATAATGGGGTTATATCAACCTTAACATTGCAGTCAATGTCAAGTATAATGTGTCAATCTGCTTTCAAATTTGAAATGATTCAATATAAATAACAGCAAAGTTAAAATGGCTTTGCAATATTTAACTAGCCAAAAAGGCAAAACCAAATTGATTCTAAACGGATATTTGTATATACAAGATAAATCGATATAACAAAAAATGTACTGGAAATGTGAGTGTTTTAACCAGGGAAAATGTAGAGGTAGAGCAATCAAGGAATGAGACACCATCATAAAGGAAAGTTCCCACTGCCATGGTGGAAATGCAGCTGGAGTTCAGAATTTAAAGGGAAAAAAATTAAGGCGTCTGCCAAAACAACCAGAGATACGGCGCATTATATCATTTCGGCAGTATCCTCAGATGTTACCCAATATACTGTAGCAGTTTTACCAATAGTGAATAGCCTCAAGCAAATAGTACGGCGGGAGAGAACAAGCGAAAATATGTAACCAACAATACCAATCAACCTGGAAGATTTGGATATCTCAGGTAAATTCAAAATTACGAACAAAGACAAACCTTCCATTTTGTTCGATTCAGGGCCTGGAAGAGACAGAACAATTATTTTCATGACAAAAGAAAATCTTGGAATACTGCAAACAGCAAAACATGTTTATATGGATGAAAATTTCAAAATTTTTCCAAGTATACACAATGCACGTATATTTCAAATCATCATCTTTACCGCTGGTTTATACACTGCATCCAAACAATACCAAGGAGACATATATCTTTTTACTGGAAGATGTAAAAGTTTATTATCAGAACTTGTTCCAAATTCATTCCTGGTAGATTTCGAAGCCGCAGTGGTTAGCGCCATAAAACCAATTTTTCCATTGTCTAATATTCGAGGAAGTTCTTTTCATTTTAGTCAAGCCTTATATAGAAAAATACAAAGTTCTGGTTTTAAAAAAATATGACACAGAGAGAGAATTTGCTCAACAAATGAAACTCTTGATAGCATTGGCTTTTATACCAGCGGAATACGTTGAAATGTTTTTTAATGCAGTCACTGAAATCATAATTGGAGAAGCAAACGTGGTAGTAGACTATTTCGAGCAAACATGGATTGGACCAGTAGGTAAGAAGAAATCGCAAGACAACCCATATTTCCTATTGGAATTTGGAACGGATATTCTTCAATAATTAATAACGACATACCAAAAACTAACAACCATATCAAAGGAGGGCACGCATGGCATTTGAAAACCAGTTGTCTGCTTATCATCCAACTATATCGAAGTTTATAGAAGGCATAAGCATACAAGGAGAACAGTCATTAGCAGAAATGAAAATTGCACAATTACAGTTGGGAGTACTAGGAATTCTAAGAAAGAAACTTACGAAGCACTTGATTTAAGAATCAAGAGACAATTTTCAGTAGAAAATCCTAGAGGATCCGTAAATAATTTAGCAGTAAATATTTATATGTTAATATATATAACTTTATAGTATTGTTAAAATGTGTGTAAACCATTAATATATTTTAATTATTTTTGTAATTCAAAATATATGTTTTATTTACAAAACAATGCACAGTTAATAAAAATTATATTTATCTAAAAATTAGGTTTAATTTGAAAATAGACTGTGATTTCGAAACAAAATCCATCATTTGCTTTCGAACATTTGTCCTTTCGATCATTTGTCCATTCGATCCCTTGATCATTGGATTATTTATCCAAGCGATAATATGTCCATTCGATCATCTGTCTATTCGATCATTTTTGTACTTCAATCATTTGTAATTCGATAATTTGTTTTTCGATATTTTGTCCGGATACGAAAAAAAGGTTTCTAATGTACGCTTAAAGGCACATTGGGATATTTTTGCTGAAAATGTCCAATTACTGTTTAACGTAAATTCACTTTAAAGATATTGATACCTAAAACTTTGAATGTTTCTAGTGATACTACAGACTCAATATAGAGAATGCGGCTCGCGGAATCTGGCTCCTGGCTGGGCCTTATCCTCGATAACCTCGACTTTTTAAAGCGAAGTTACCCAAGAATGCCTATTTTCATTAATTTCCTTTGAAACAAAGTTTTCCTTTAGTGATCGTTTTGATATTTTTATCAGCCTCTTTAAACTTAATTAGGCTTCCCTAGAAGCGAAAACCTCTTTAAGCGTTTATTCGATTCTTTTATAATGGCAATGTATTTTTAAATTTGTTTTTTTTTAGGTCAAAAACAATACTGGAGCATCGACTACATGATGAGTGATGATAATCGCATAAATCAGTGATTAAGTTAATATTAAAAGCCCGGATCAGCATAATTTGATGGATTTAAAGCAGAAAGTTTATTATTTTCTTGCAACCAGTCGTTCGAGAAATATGATCTTCGTGAACTTTTACCCGAGAATAGCCGTCGAGAAGCGACAACATAAATCGCGCCCAAAAATTTGGAGGGTAAACCGGCCAAATGTCATTTCCACGTGCTTGCCGGTTTAATTTAGTCCCAGTTGGGTGCGTGATTGGCACTTTCCTTTGATTCGTTGGTGTGTTAATTATTATTGTTAAATATTTTTGTGAACTGTACATCGAAGTACATTATTTATGCCTGGTAATACTTGTGCAATTCGTGGATGTCATTCCAGGGAAGAGGAGGGAATAAACATGTTTTATTTTGCAAAGGATCCGGAAAAGTACGTATTTTTTACAATTATTATAAAATCTTAGATTTTTATTATACATTATGCTAATGGTATAAAATTTATAATTTGTATTATTAGGTTCATCCACTAATAGGGTGTTGTTGGTGGTATTTCTGAGGGTATCACCCTATACAGTGTGGCCTAAATTAGGTATACATGTATGAGTATCTTGGAAACTATGAGAGATAGAAAAACTGTTAAATGTGGGAAAATTATGTAGCATTAAATTGACAAATTAATTCCGCTTTAATTTGTGTGATATTTTGAAAATTTGCATTTTCAAAAGAGTGCTATAATTTTCACATTTTAAAGCACAGTGTAAACTCTTTATAACGTAAATGCTCCTTTTTAACGAAAAACTATATAACCCAACTATTGCTCGGTCGGTTAAGGCATCGACACATATTTATTAGCGGTCGGCAGTTTCTAAGAAACATATTTGACTGTTTGCCATTTGCCGTCCTTTTTTCCACTAAAAAACCCGATAAGTTTAAAAATGCATTTGTTGGGTTCCAATTTCAATTAATTTTTTGTAATTCAACTTCGGAACTTCTCAGTAGCTTTAGAATAATAAATATTAAAAACCCAACACATCAGAAATATTGTCAAATTTCATATACGCTGGGATACTGCCATAAGAAGCGTTAAAATAATGTGGGAAAAACTGTAAAAATTTAAATTTTAGTATCTCAGAATTTGAAGAGTAAATACAGATTGTATTGAAATTTTTGTGGCAGTGTGAGACAGCAAAGTGGGAATAATATCAACCCCAATCAATTCAATTCCAAAGAGCATTTAAAAACTCTTTTGCTAACATTATATGCATAGCAATGCTATGAACTGCCAGAATAGTTTAGACCATATATTATTGGATGTAAAATCCATAAACATACCTGAAATAATGATTGATCATCAAGAATCAAAAGCTCAAGCTACAATCCCTCTTCCGGATTATAATTATAGGAAAGATAGTAATATTCCTACTCAAAATGCTTTCAGATATGTTTGTGGATATATTTAAAAAAAAACTTTAGATAATCATGATTGTGACAATTGTAAAGTTTACAGCCAACAATTTAAGAATTTAAGTGATGATAATTTGTTAATACATTTCAAAGCGTTTGATAGTAGTCGCACATTTGATGGCATGCAATCTCCCCCCGAATATTTTGTTAAATATATATATATAAACTAGAAAAAAAAATTTAATTCTAATTTTGTGAATATAAGTATTGAACCCTCGATTTGTCATAAATCGTATAGTCTAATAAACAAAGAGTATTTTGTAAAGCCATGTCCTTAATTTCCAAAAGACTATATTCTAGAATTGTTTCTCAAAAAATTCTATACCATGAAATGACTAATAGGGACCTCAAAATAAAGCAAATAGGTAAGAAAAATATTAGAAAGTTAAAGATGTTATCGCATTTACAATTTAATAGCTGCGTTCGTTTAAGTTTGTGTCATCTTTAAATGTAATATATTTCTTTATGAAAAATGTAATTTTAATATAATATGTATGTGTATAAGTATTATTAGAGTGTGTGTTTTATTTTTCATTTATACCAAAAAAACAACCACTTTTTTTAAGTATTAATTCCAAAACAATTAATTCATTAGGATCACATAATTTAACATAATATACAGTAACTTAAAAACTATCCGTAGAAGTCACTATGTGTCTTCCAGATAAAGTCTCCAACTTTATATCATGTTATGGCGTATGAAATATTTTTGGACATCATATACGGTAAACCCTATTTAGATCTTTTGGCGTTCCTAATTCTTTCATATTGCGACATTTCAAATAACTGAATCAAAATAAGATTAAAAAAAAGGTTAGAATGGAGCAAATCGGTAAACTCTGAGTTAAACCGTTAAATCCTAAAAGATAACTATTCATAATACATTTCTAAATATTTATAATAAACTTTACATTAAATACATGCTTTATCCGTGTATAGCAGCCCTTTTACCTTTATTAAATTTCTCTCAGTGTATTAAACAGGTCATCTGTCGCATGCGGCAAATAGAACTTGGCTCTCCAAGGTGCCGACGGCTTTTGTCACTTCTCTGCGGTTGTTCTCGGCTTTTATATTCGAGGGATTTTATTTCTTGGAAAATTGAAAAATTACTACTTTAAACTGATGCCCCTTAAGAATGGCCAAGTTCAGATATCTTCCGTAAAAACAAAGTTTTCCTTAAGTGATTATTTTGATATTCTAATCACCCTCTTAAAACTAAATTAGATTCCTCTAGAAGCAAAATATTATTTAGGCATTTTTTGAATATTTTTACGAAACAAACCTATTGGTATTTAAAAATAGATACTACAGTATGGCCAAGAAATTTTATTATATTGTGTCAGATAGCATTTCTTTGGGATAAAAATAAAATATTTTACATAAGATGTGACATAGAAATTTGCTTAATTAATGCTAAGAAAAAATGACAGAAACGTTTTTGTGGATGCGAACTGCATTTGGAGCGAAAATGAACTAATTGGTTATTGTACCTATTTTTCTCAATAAATTCATATAGACTCACATCTTGGCATTTATATACAACCTTCGAAACGTAAGGGAGAAGAAATGCACTGAGCATTTGTTGGTATTTTTATGTGCAATAAGTTACTATGGATGAAGATCAATTATGACGCATCTAAATCTTTGATAATAATTAATTTGAACACAAGCATTATTCACTTATTTAGGTTTTTTCGCTCCTTTAGGGCCACTAAATTAGCACTGGGTACTTTACATTCTGGAGCCAGGAGCGAAGTGGCCCAACATAGAAATATTCAATAAAACTGAAGTGGAGAATCTGATTTAACAAACAAAATATTAACACAAAAAATTACAGAAAACTAAACAACGCATGATGCTTACGTGTTGAATATTTAATTAATTAATTAGTTTAATCTTAAAGTTTGTGCCAAACTGATACACCTATGTATTTTTAATCCTGTATAAAATTAAAGAAAATACTAAAGCAATTAATACATAAGTGATGACAACCGTACAAGTACATGCTTTGTTCTACTTTGAATTTTAATATTACTTTGAAGTCAAGTTAAAGAAAAGTACGTGAACATATATGTGAGAAAATAACCTTCCAACAAGATCGTTCAATACAGAAAAGGAACTAGGGCGGACATGAGTTGTTTTACATATTTATAGACAGACCGGCTTTTATCGGTATTCTTGAATGACAACCAAAATAGTTTTTAATGAACTTTCATCTTCAAAGGTGTTTGTTTAAATTTCGGATAAAATCTTTCGAAATTGGCGTATTTGACAGAAATTGATTTTTCCTTATTTAAATATTTTATGGCTGAGGTGATATATGGGAGATAAAACTAAGACAGTTTCTTTGAATCGTTTATTGGATATAGTTATAATAGGGTTGGATTGCTATGTATTCAAGGATGACTTCAGCAGCCTCGAGAACAATCTTCATTCCACTCTGGGTATTAACATTTCGTTGGATAAAATGAAATATCAGGAACTAATAGCCACAAAAACAGCGTACAATTTTCGTAGGCCTGACTATGCATCATTGTAATATATATTAACTACTACCGACTGATGCTCGCTAAAACCTCACACCAATATCAATGCAGCAGTTATAGATTTTTACAAAGGAATTTAGGAACCTTTTGATTTATAAATCCCTAAAAGTAAAAAATAAATAAAACGATATCCTACGTGGTTTACTAAGCATGTAATATACAAACTTAAATCATAAGGAAAGGTAAAGAAAAAGTATAAAAATAATAAGAATCTGTAAACTCTTTTACACTTCACAAGGCGAAAACTAAAGAGAAATATGAGAACCTCTCTACAAAATTTCATCCAATCAATACAACGTTATATAGATAGCAAAACAAGTTCAGTGCACATACCTAACGAAATGTTTTCAAATAAAGTTGAATATAATAATGGATAATATATATGAAGCCCTTCTTACAAAAACAACCCTTGTCAAAAATCTAACAGAGTTCAGAAACACTTCTAAATTAATGTCGCCACATAGTGGCGCAATTCTATTCAGTTTAGATATTTACTTTAAAATGTATAATGATGAATCAATAACACCTACAAAACGCGCAAAAGAAATTGAGAAAGAAGATGCTGTAAGAGATTTAAAAATGAAGAGAAATTTACATATAAATCATAACACTGGAAGGAAAGAAAGTTGGATATCACTCTCAGTAAGTAAAATTTTTTTCTTTGAATGTCTAGTGCTATATAGTCTTACAGCTGCTTTTAAAAGACCATAACTTTACTACATGTTCATTTGAAATACGTATTGTTACTTATTATTAACAACAACGCAAGCAGGAAGATCGCAAATAAGTATCGTTTTTTTTACTTTAATTTATTCATTAATTTATGACTTTATCCAAAATAGCAAGTTGGAAATATAAGTTGAGATTAGACAACTTTACGTTTCTTTTGCAGATGTTATAACCTGCCTTAAGCGTTGGGTGCCAAATATATACCCTTGTTTTTTAATTGCTCATTATTTTTTTTAAAGCATGAGTCTATGTCTTGGCGTTTAGGGTAGGGCGCCACTAATATTTTTTACAAGAAATTTATCAATGTTTGATTAATTAATTTTTGATGCTTGAAAATAGGGTAAAAAATTTTAAAAAATACCACTTAAAAGAATGTTAAATATTTTTGAATACATAGCTTAGTTATTAGTTTGACTGCAATTTACCCAAATAAACAACAAGATTACAGATAACTTATTTATTTAAAAATTGCACCAACTCTTCAGACAACTAATCCTATCTAAAATCAATTTGAAGTTATGGTTACGTCCTTAAACTAATAACAAGATTTTCTTTTAAGGTACCTCACCGATATTACAAAAATAATAAATCAAAGCAACATAAGATACTACTTATTAAACTATGCCATATAACCTTATTATTGCCCAAATTTTATTGTATAAGTATAGCCAGTAAATATTTGCACCTGCATATAAATGAAATTATTATTAACCAAACTTAACATAAATCAATCCCATGACAGCGACAATATCAGGAGCAATACACAGTCCTCAATAATACCAAACCAATAAAATAACCACTGAGGTAAATATGTACATATACAGCCGTTAAACATCTATAGGTAAAAGAATCGAGCTCATGTCGATTCCGAAATCAAGGCGACAAATTAAATTAGTAAATTTCAATTATGTGAAATAAATTACTGCCATGAGGTTTACAGCCAAATGCAGTAAAAATTAACTCAATCAGCTATTCGGACACTAGTAAAATAAATTCTCCATCTAACTAAGGATAAAATTAAGTATCTTTTTCAAGGGTAAGCTCGATAAGCAAGATAGCTAGATCAATATATGAAACGAGAATTAATGAGCATATAAACGATAGGCGTCAAATGGCCTACAGTTGTTTAATTATTATTAGGTCATTAATTATAATTATATATAACGATTAGCTATATACGGTATTGAAGGCAAATGACCGACAGCCATTTGATTATATATTCATTTATTAAAATGATACATAATGGTCAGAAATACACGGTAATTTAGGCAAACTACCTATAGTCGCATAACTATATAATCATTAATTAAAATGATATATCACGGTAAGAAAAATACGATAATTAAACCAAATGACTTGATTATATATCCATTAGATAAAATTATATATACCGGTCAGCTGTATACGGTAATTAAGGCAAACGACCTAAAGTCGCCTAGCTACAAACACATTAACACAATAAGAAATATACGGCAACTAATGTACTTAAATAAATTGAAGTCGATTTTACTTGATTCTGGTCGAGTTGTAGACACTGCCGGTTCCTTAGTAGTACGTCTCCACCATGTGGTTGCGTCACACTGACAAAAAAGAGGCCCCGGTACAACTAGCTGACAGCAGAATTAGCTAGGTCAGCGTAAAATTCTACCTCACAGAAGGAATTCTACCCCATAGAAGTAATTCTGTCCCACAGAAGGCCCTAGGTAAATAATAAATAATTATAGCGATCTTAAATAGAAACACTTATGTCGAACATACCTTAAAAAAAGTGCATCACCACACTAGTTCACCACACAACGATTATAGACGATATGGCCAATAATTAAAAAAATATATACATTCAACTTGATTTGCTTAATACTGCAACGACAAAATCAGGCGGTAGTTAGACCTGAGGGTCAAAAATAGCAATGATAAATTTCGGTACGGAAAACGGTCTGCTTGCCTTGAGTGTTCAGGCGAGAAGGGCGATCAATTTTCTCAAAAAAAGAATATATACCACCTCTGTCAAGTGGATATACCTGTCAAGTAGGTTAGTACTCCGGAAGTAAGGTCGCGAGAAGTAAGGTAGCGAGAGTATCGATACAGTAAAAAGCAAAGTACACAAATCGACCAGTAAAAGGAGAAAATCGCAATACTGTATTTAATAACATTAACAACGTTACAATGTGAGAGCTACAAATGTTCAAAATACAAAATGTATTCAATGTACAAAATTCCTATGGAAGAAACTAAGCATTTTTACTATAAATCTCCAAGAAAGCTATTTTGAAAGATTAATAAAAACATTACCTATGAAGTAACCAAGATCTCGAAAAGAAAATCTCACGCCGTCGTCGATTTCGTAGGAGTTGAAGAAATGCAATTTATACATTAGGTCAGGGACGGCTGGTACATAAGAACTGCAGAGCTGCAGAACCACCAAAATTTTGAAGAAGCTACTTGACTAATTTCTTATCCTTACACTAAATAATTAACGATTCCTCAAAATAATAATGTAAAATTTAAGCACCCAATATTCGGCCGGGAATGCTATTATATATGCCATCTCTGCTCATATACTCTGCGAACACTCCGCTGACGCCGGCCGGTGTATGCACGCCGGCCGGTGTATGCTCTAGACGGACTACAGTTCACCAGTAAATGTAATATAATTTCCTCGCGACGATACGTGAATGTCCTTATCTGGACTGCTATTATTCGTGCACAGCTGTTCTTCTCAACCTAAAGAATGAGACAGTTGTCAATCCGCAGAAATCAGCTATTGAATTTTAATAGGGAAAATTTCGCAGTTATTGAGCTGCATTCGTGACAGTACTTGCCGGTTTTTACAAATATAAGCTCGCGCGCGTTTTATATAGCTAATTTGAAGAGACAATTATTAATTAATTGATGTGTCTAGATTGTTTTTGTTTCTTGTTATTGTTAGTAGGTTGCTGTGTTGTATAGACTGTAGACTTTCATAAAAATGGATGTAGTGCATAATTTAGTGAACGTTAAAAGATTTTTTAAATACGCTTACGAGAAAAACTTGAATTGAAAAATAGAGGTAGGCCATTACCAGATATTTCTATTGAGATATGCGGTGTTAGCAGAGGAAAAACTTACACACGTCACTTTGATAAAGAGATTTATTCTCGAAATGACTGGATTTGTGGATGCAATAAAAAAAGCCCTTTTTTGCTTTCCATGTGTAGTTTTCGGAGATGATAAAACATGGTCGGAGACAGGTGGAGACTTGGTACATTTAACGGAAAAAATAAGAAACATGAACATTTTAACAATCATATTCAAAATGCTATGGAATATGCTTTGTTAGGTACAGTTAACCAGCCCCGTCTCCAGGGGTGAGGTGGCGAGGCAGCCGCCTCGGGCGGCCGAATTTTAGGGGCGGCCGTTTTAATTTATTTTTTAAAGTTTTAATTTGTTTGTCTGCAACACGGTAAACACTCTCGCAATGAATACCTATACATATTTAATTTTTTTACTGAAATGTTTAATCTAAAAACCCGTACGAAAAACAAAATTGGGTAAATAATTTACAAATTTAGTGCCGCCCGCGGCGTTCTTTTGACACGGCACAAAATAATTTTCTAATGAACGTAAGTTTTAAACCTAATAAGGTTGGCTTAAGTTTAAATAAGTGGGGACATGAAAAACTATAATGTATTATTTCATAGTTAACTCGCTAGTTAATATGTGAATTTAAAAATATTATTAAAATTTTCCTAGTTTCATTCGGTACCTTTTTATACAAATAAATAGTATCGTTATTTGGTATTCAGCTAAATCAGTGGAAACCAGTGAGGTAAGGCGCTAGGGCGCCCCACTGAACTATATACTCTCAGTGGGGCGCCCCCTCCCTACTTGAATAATTCAATATTTAAAGTAGTTTTTGACAAGGATTTTGTTGATCGTATAAAAAAAGGGAAAATGTATGTAACAAAAGCTATTTTTTTAATGAGATTTTTTTTGCTGGGCGAATTTCTAATTCATCATTTTACGCCGTTTGACCTTGAAAACTGTAAAAATTTTCGCCAGCGGCGCATATTTTCGCCTCCGGCGCCTTTCTCCAAATACAACTGTTTCGATTTTGCCTCCCCTGAGCAGCACTGCCTCTTTAACAGGTCACGAGCCGCCACTGCATTAGGTTGCATTTTTCTTCAATTTCTGCGTCAATTTTACGAATAATTTTGTAAATGTGAATGTGTGCAGGAATGCTTTCTTGAGCTTACATGGCATTTCGAGAGAAAGACTCAAGAAAACTGAAATCTCTGTATCTCATAGTAATTCCCTGGTAAGCAGAAGTCAGCATCAAAACGGGCCTAATAAAACCCCTTTAGGTTCCTCTAGCAAAGCAGTCCTACTAAAAATCTTCAGAGATACTACTTGCCCGAAGATCTTACCTTTAAAAAATATATCGCCCCTTTTTTTGGACAAATACTAATGACTAATGTTCCGGTTTTCACTACTAAGTGTGATATTAACTTTAGCCTTCCAAAAACACCTGCACATTCTGCGATAAAATCGGATAAAAAATACTTTCAAATCAAGACAAGAAATTAGGAAAAATGCTATTAGCTGAAAAAGAACTGCATCTTCAAATAGCCGAGGCTTTCTATACTTTGAAGGTAAAATTGACAAGCTTCGAGTGTATGCAAAACTTGCCATTACCTCACATTAAGGCAAACACTGCCTTTTATGTGCATCAGTTGTTTGACATACACGACATGTTTAATGATTCTGCGTCAATGGGCGTTCATGATGAAAGTAAAGGAGAAAAGCAACAAAATGATGAAATGTTTAGCCTTTTTTTTATTTACGAAACGCAGATGTTTTTACTAGAACTCTGGTTATTTTTAGCCATTAATAAACTGGAATAGTTGAATCTATGGGATGAAACATACGCTTTTTACATTTCTTCGTACATTACGTTTTTTTTACATCTAATTTTTTAATCAGTACCTTCACTTCTAAATAAGAAGAAACTAACAGTGAGTAAGGTTAACTTAAAGATTTAAAATAAATATTGTAAAAATTTACTATTAACGATGCGTAATCCAGAACGAGTTGTCTGCGAAGCGTACACATTAGACCCTAGCCTAAAATTCCGAAGAGTTGTGAGGGTTTATTTGTAAAAGGTTCTACTGAGTTAAGGCGGCACAAATAGTGATGCCGTCGAGACGAGAGATTCTCGTCTCTCGCCGAGACGGGACGAGACGAGAGAGGTATTTTCTCTCGAAGGAAACCTCGAGACGAGACGAGAGAATGATGCTCTCTCGTCGAGAATTTCTCGTTTTTCTCTCGATCTCACGAGCAAAAAATTGGCATAATAATAATAAAAAAAACAAACCATCTTTATGATTTTTTCATATATAAGTAATTTGGTGATACATATTGTATTAAATTCGGAGTTAGCATACACATTTTCTAGACTTATAGTCGGTTTCCCAATGTCGAGTTAACTCTTAACTCGCGAGTTACCCTCAATTTTCTATAGAAAACCCGCGGGTTAAACCGAACTCGTTATTGAAAAACCGGCCATTAGGGTTTTTAAGGGTGAAAAAGGGTGGGGGTCATTGAAAAAAAATACAAATGGGGTATTGTGAGACCTTATTTGGAAGGTGTTATCGAATACCTTATGATGCCAAAATATTAGATTCATATAACCCTCCAAAACGAAATGTCGCCATTATTTTTTTTTATTACATTTTTGCATTTTTGACATGCTCTAGAATCAAAAGGGTTTAACATGTGAAATAAAAAAGGGTTCGTAAATATTATGCGATTGCTCTTAAAAGTATAGGATCTAAGATCTAATAGGACAAGATCTTATAGGATAGGATAAAATAAGATAGGGAATGTGCAAGTTGTTTTTTTTTTGTTTTAAACCATTTTGATTCTGTTGAATCTCAACACAATGTAAATGTTTAAAACGTTGCCATTTTGTTTGAGATAATAATAAGAATAAGAATAAAATATTCTAGAATCTTACTTACTCGATAAGACCTTAAAAATAAAGTATCGCCTTCGCATTAAAAAAATTAAAGATTTTTTTTTCAATTTCATCAGTAAAAAAATCGTTTATGTAGTAATATTCCCTTTTCATTTCCAACAACTTTTCTTTTACCTTTTTTATATTCCTTTTATTTAGATATTATTGTAACCTGTATAAATTCTAATTTATGATCACGCTAATAAAAATAGTACCGCGTTTGCCCTAACAACCGTGAGGTGTAAAGTAGGCGGTTTTTAGAAATAAGAACAACAATAGAGATCTTGCCAATTTGCTGTAATATAAAAATTGTAATTAAATTTAAATTTTAATACATTTTCAAAAAGGGTTTAAATTTAAATCGAAATTTAAATTATTTTTTCTAAGAACCAGAAGAATCCTATTTATCATACAGTTCACAATATAAATCGAGGGAGTTACATTTCCATAAATATGTGTTATTGAAAATGTCCCGCAGACTTACTTACCTTTGTCTTACCTCTTCCTATAAAAAAAATAATAAAACGCCAATCTTAAACATTTATTTTTATTTTAAAGGCACAAAAAGGATTATGTTAAAAAACAACCAAAATAAAAAAAAAATTGACAAAACCTAGCGTTAGTTGTACAGGGTGATTTTTGATAATGTCCACCCCCTTCAACTTTTTTGTGCCACTGTGTAAAACTAAATTTTGACTGGAAAGCTATAGCGTTTGAGAAGTATTTTGTGCGTAATACATATTTTTCTATACTGTGTGTTGCAGATTGCTTAAAAATACGTTGCATTGAATTAAAAGAATATTCTTACAGCATTTAAAAAAATTAGGTTACTATAAATTGTACACAATGAACACGTAGAAAGCTACAGCTTAAAAAAATCTTCAAATTTTTTATTGTAAAATTTAAAGTATAAAAATAAAATTAAAAAGAAGCAATTAAAAAAATCTATTATTTAAATAATTTTAAATACATTTTCTCTTCTTTTTAAAGCTCTATCGGCCAGAGTAAGAATGTATCAATAATCTGATTTTTCACACCAAGAAACTCCCGTATGCCAATTTTCAAGGTAATACGTCAAAAAATGCATAAAATATTAAACAAAAACGATTTTTAACATTAACACCCTGGGGATAAAGGACGGACCTATGTTAATATATAGTTTTACTTCATAAAATAACCCAAGGAATAACCACCTTTAACCCAGTATATTTTGTTATGTTTTAGGCTTTTTTAAATTGAATATTTAGTATTTACGAGAGGGTCGAGACGAGACGAGAGAAGGGTTCTCTCGAGCGAGAGAAAGCGTTCTCTCGCCGAGACGAGAGACATATTTTCTCTCGGAGGACGAGACAAGACGAGAGAAGGCCTATTCTCGTCTCGTCTCGTCTCGACGGCATCACTAGGCACAAAATCGCTCACACTCACGAAACACGAGGAGCTGCACGCAGAAACCAGGAGCTGCACGCAAACCAGGGACTACCTAGCTAGAAGAAGGACTCTAGAATGTAGTGGGAGATAGTTCAGTCAAAAAAGACCAGCAGAAAACTTGACTCTTAGGTAGGTGTAGGTAGGAGCCTGTGAAGGGCCTGTTATCTGCTCAACGCCGATATCCCTAGGCTGACTTAAAAGGTGGGCGAGAAAGGTCTCTGACAAAACGCAGTACTAAATCCCACAAAGAAATGAGTTTCAGGCACCAAACAACCAACTAACTAAAGATAAGATACAGGTAGGGCCTGAAACTCAAAAATGGGTCGAGTGGAAAATCTCACAAGGAAAAATCTACGAAAAAAACTTTCACCACAACACCAAGACTGCTACGCAAACAGCAAATCGACGTAGAGTGACGTACGCGAAACTTCCTCAAAAACCAACGTGAAAGGCAGAGGGACTTCCTCTAAAATCCCCACATCAAGAATTACGACTGGCCAATCGAAACACGGTCTGCTGATCACATGTCTCCCCTAACAACTTTTCCAATTGATATCGAAAAAAGCCCAGAATTTTGATGTAACAAAGCATATCCTCATTAATTACAGTTAGATGAAAGGAAATACTTATTTGACCAGACATTTATTAAGAAAAACGCGCTAAAACGCTTTTCCAGCTCAAGCGTTGTCAAAAAACCCTCGAATGACAGCGCGATGTTCCTAAAATCGGTACGCGTCAAAATCGCTAATTGCTGATATAAACCATTACCAAATCTACGTGGAAGGAGAAAATGAACCATTAGCAATTCTAAATGTCAGGAAAAGGATAACTGCAATTCACTCTCGATCGCCATTTCACCTATCATGTAGCATAGGTCGTCACATTTTTATTTATAATTTCGTCCGGATCGGTAAATTAATACACTAGTTTGTCAATAAACCTTGACATTCCGGCGACTGAATACAAGATGAAAATTTGGCCCATTACACACAACAACAAAAAATATTAAGCAATTTAAAGTAACAAAATCCGCAGTGGCCGCCAGATGTTTACTATTGAAATGAATGAACCATAAAATCAAATAATAATAAAAAAATATAGATCAACGCAATACAATTACTGAGTTTATTATTAAACAAATAAAGAGTAATTCAGATATACGTTGAATCAAGCAAGAGATAATGCAATCCGATTCAGTTATTGAGCTTACTAATAGAACAAACAAATTATAGAACCAAAAGTTAAATCGAGCCAATATACAGTGTGTCCAAAAAAGTATGCAACATATGGGAAACTTTTTTATTATTGGTTTCTCAGAAAATTTTATTCTTGATAAAAGTTGGTGCTTGCCCTAAAACAGTAAATGAGTATTTCAAATTTTCCGTACTGCTTTTAGTGCGGGTGCAAATGTCATTTTTCCGAAATCGCGTCAAGAGTAAAGTACCTTAATTTATAAAGATACAGCAAAATCTTATAAGGAAAAGTTCCTCTAAATTAAACAAGTAATCCAAATATGAAATTTGAGTTAAGTACATCAACTTTTAATTTTTCGTTTTTTTTTCTCGATTTTTTCTTAAACGTTACGCCACTGGAGAATGTTTTGTTCTTTTGTTATTAGTATACATGCCAAGTACCTTCAAAATTTATTTGAGATAGAAATTTGTTACATAGTTGCATAATGTTGCAACTTTTCCAGAGATAATAGCCAGTTTAGGTATCTGTGTATTGAAAACACATTTAAACACTTTTGATTCAAAATTTTTTCCACTCAAAATCATGAATAGACCCAACTCTTTTCATTTCATGTAAAACAACTAATAATTTATTTATGTTTTGCACCCGATGAGTAAAATATGCCCAAGTATCCTAAAAAGCTATATAAAATATTTGGTCTTGAAGAGTAGGCCATGCATTTGGAATAAAAACAAATAAATAGCAATAATTTTACTTCGCTCTGACATATGAAATTAATTATTTGTGAGTCAGTCATTCCAATTGTATTTTGTAATAATTACTGCGGATAATTATTTTGGACCAAAATTGTTTAAATGTTTTTGCAACACACTGATACCTAAACTGGCTTTTATCTTTGTAAAAACTGAAACATTGTGCAACTATGTAACTAATGTATTCTTTAAATAAATTTTGATGTTGCTTGGCAAGTATACTAATAACAAAACACATGGCGTAACGTTTGAGAAAAAAATCGAGAAAAAAAAAGAAATTAAGAATTGATGTACTTAACTCAAATTTCATATTTATATTACTTTGTTAATTTGGAAGAACTTTTTCTTATAAGATTTTGCTGTATTTTTATAAATTAAGGTACTTTACTCTTGACGCGATTTCGGAAAAATGACATTTGCGTCCGCACTGAAAGCAGAACGTAAAATTTGAAATACTCGTTTACTGTTTTAGGGCAAGCAGCAACTTTTATGAAGAATAAAATTTTCTGATGAGAATCCAATAATAAAGAAGTTTCCTATATGTTGCATACTTTTTTGGACACACTGTAGAAGCAAGTCAAAAGTAGTGAGCAATCCCATAAGCAAACAGCAATTAAAGGTTAAGTCAAATCAAAATAAAAACAATATCAAAGCAATTCAATGATACTTATGATTACGTCTTTCCTTTCGAGGCATCAATATTGAAGATAATCGAATAAAACAGATCGTACGATGAATGAAACTCAGTTTATTAGCATAAATTGGAGGAAATTGTTTGTCACAATACTTAAACAACAAAACTAAAGTCGAACGAATTTAAATAGAAGGCTGTGGTACCTAGGGTACTCGATTTTATGTAAATTATTAAATAATTAACTATTAAGGGTTGGAAGAAAATGAGTTAACAGTTAGTTAATACGTAGGTAGAGAAAATATATATGTAATTATAACTAATGATTACCAGCTAGGAACCAAATAAACTAATAAGACAAATATATAAATTATACATGCTGTAAAACTTAGTTATATTCTAGATGCAATCCATTAAAAAAAAACAACCCTGAAAATTTACAAGTTACTAACTGGAAATGTGACTTATGGCGGTAATGAATTCACTCAATTATGAAGGCGAAAAGAAATCCTTAAGCTCAAACAGAAATAATCAAATGTCATTGTTCTATTCTTTTCTAAAGCAATACTAAAACAATAAAAGAATGGCTTAAAACGCTGGCCGGGTTAGAAAACAGAGTCCCGTTTACTAGAATGATCGTATAATTACATTAAGAGTTAAACATTGACTATAATAGCTGGAGAAGAAATGACTCCTAAATTAAGTAAATTAAAGAAAAAAATGCTGCTAATTGTGTTAAATAAAATGAGATAACTGGATGAATTTTAATCGGCGCGTAACGTATATATTTATATAAGTTAAATTTCTTACAGTTCCGATTCAAGCGACTAGAAGATGGAGAACAGTCGGCTGAAGGACTCTTCAGGTAGCACGTATAGTAAGAAACCGACTGGTGCTTAAGAGAACTTGTCCGGTAACAAAATCAGTTCAGAAAACGTCGGTCTAAAAAAACTCTCTGGTAAGAGAATCTCTGGCTCTTGAAACTTAATCGGGTCCACGGAAAAGGAGGAAGAGAAAACCCTGTAGAAGATGAAATATTTAAACTTCCGTATATCTCAA
>MU194414.1:0-10184 GCA_016904865.1 Pissodes strobi
GAAAAAATATTATGAATATTACAAATTTTTAGGTCAAAATCACATTACTAAATGAAAATATTCTTAGAATCTAATTAGTTAGACAAAACAAGGTCAATAATTTAAACGATCGTTATTAATTAACTGTTAACTTTTCGTTTGTTATGCAATCAATGATTATCAAATCGTTGCTCTCTAATTCTTCATGTAAAGTTCGGTTGAAATAAGTTAAGTTTCGCTGCAACTATTTACTACTTTTACTAGATATGTCGAAGCAAACAAGGTTAAAACATAAAAATAGAAATGATATATTAATTATCTTACATTACATAGACTGGTAGTTAAAGACATCGGGTCTTTTCAAAAATCATAAATCGGTAAATGTGCCTGTCGATTAAGTATTACAGGTTAGGAGATCTGCGCACATAGATTCAAAAGATTTGTACTTCGAGGAAAAGGTGATAAAAAGGGAAACATATATTCCAGGAAAATTCCCGTAAAATATATTAATTAAGTTCAGATTTATTTGGGAGTAAGCTTGTTCATCCTTTGATTATGCTAAATTACTTTTGACAAAATTTAGAACTACTTATATTCTTTAAAAACTAATGTAATAAAATGCTGAGAGCATATTTTTTAAAGAGACGTTTTATTATGAATAGCACGAAAAACGTCAAAACTCTTTTAATCATGGCCTGATGATGCTAACATGTTTACCGAAAACGTGTATGGAGAGCAAAAATTCTGTTTCGGTACTGTGGATAAAACTGTGTTACTTCATCTGGTATTTTCTTGGCAGGTATCTTATGTTAATTTAACTAATACACCTTCTATCTAAATATGTTTTAAATGCCTCTCAAAATTCTATCTTGACGCTAACCCAACTAAATATTTCTGGTGTGTGGATTATTAATGACCACTTAAAGTAGACGCGTGCCAAAAGTGAACGTGAACGTATTCTGAATTGGGAATAAACTTCATTATGCTCAATTGGACAGTGTTTTAGGTGTGGCAGTGGAAATAATTGTAATATTAACGATCTGAATAAGAATAATGATACTGTATGTACAGAATTCCATTAGAAACGTTAGTGTGCTTATCTGGGACACTTTACTAGCATGTACTGGATTCACGATGATTGCCTAGCAAAATTCTTAATTTGATTTTAAACGCGGTGTTTACTTTTACCTTGCATCAATCACTCGCTTTAGCAATATAATCAGTTGAAGATGTGCACTGTTCTCCCATTGATGAAATTAACAACTTAAGTCAGGTTAAATTGCTCTTTACAAAGAAATAATATTTCGCAAATCGTGTGTAATACCAATAATTGAGGCTTTCCTTTCGAACATATTGGATGCGCCAGTTTGACACTCACAGAAGATGCAAAAACGAAATTTTGAATGCGAACGATTTGTATGATTTTCCAATATGTTTCTTATTTTATTTAGCATTAAATTTACATAATATTATATTCAATGAGTCAATATTAAACCCACATAATTCCAATATTATAATCGAAATAATTCCAAAACGCTGTCGCCTCTGCATCTTCAACCGTTATCTGTGCAATGTGAATTAAAATAATATATTTCGATTTTACTTTTAACTTTGAACGCAACAATCTTAAAATTTTATATTTATAGTTCTAATGAAGGAACAAAACATTTATAAATTTTAAGAATTTATTATAGGTGGCTGTGACAATCACACAGTGAGTAATCTTGCCAATCTAGCTGGAATTAATTTTATACTAATTAAAACACTTCAGAATGAGTAAATTTTTGGTTTACTTTACAATTATTTAAGAAATTCAAAGAAAAAATGGGCTTTTTGTTTTTTAATTGTTACAGAAAAAAAGGAAAGTATAAAAATAATATGAGGTGTTTTTTTAGAAACTGCAATTCATGTCTTTACTATATACATGGTGATAGAGGTATCTTTGCAAAACATGTCTACTTTTGGAAAGTTAGTTGAATCGATTGGATAGAATATGAAAGTTTTTCAATAAGACACATTTTGTAATTAATAACAGTAGTGCAGTTATCTAATATAACAATAGTTTAATTTTTGTCGATTTTACATATGATTCTAATATTTTTACATACGTAGGTACTTTCTGTAAGACTCGATTTTCCTAAGCAATATCCACTTGCCTTAATTACTTGTTTGGATATATGAGCTTTACGAATGTAAGTATTAATTAAATATTTTGTTGGTTCTCAGTAGGGCTGTTGACAGTTACAGAAATGACTATACCAGAACAAAAATTGAATATAATAAGTTATGGCAGCAAACTAGGATATAACATTACACACACAAAATGGTTAGCAGTGATAATAGTTCAAAATTTGCATGGAACCTTATAAATGATAAATGATACTAAGGGAATTAGTTCAAGGGGGAATGATGTAGGTATCCCGGACAATTCATATGAGATTAGTACTGTACCGAATTAATTTATGTTTAAAATAGTACCTAAGCTTGTTGGAGATTTAAACGCGACAAATTACGTTAGTAGGGCAACTTTAATGGACGTAACAACTCTGTTATGAGAATGAAAAAAATATATGAATTGTGGCGACATGTATGGATGGCGGGCTAGAAGTAGAAAGGTTATACTTAGAGTTAAAAAATATAACACACTAATTACAATACCACTTTTCCTTTTATACCACATTTCCTTTAAAACGGAGGAAAAATCATAGAAAATTGCATAAAGTAAGGTTTCTAATGAGCTATTAAGGCAATTATTAATTAGTAAACCTAATAAGAAAAAGAACTTGTTCATCTAAGATATAAAGAACTTAAACCAAGAATTAGATATAGAATAAGAAGGAAAAATATGGCACTGAAGAATATATTCATTAACAAGGCAAAAAATAGAACAAAAGCAGGCTGGAATCTCATAAACAAACTCAATAATAAATAAAGGAGAGTAAATATAATAACGGAAATAAACATAATAGATAAAACATTAACGGATTTTGGAGTTTGGTAAATACCTTTCTGGTGTTGTAAAGGATAAAATATATACTCATTTGAAACATGTAATTTTGGGAAACATGTTTCAGATTCTGTATTCTTTTTACCAACTACCTCAATAGAAATTGCATGATGACACCAAACAAAAAATCAACTGAACCTGATAAAACCAGGTGTTGAGGAGCTTTCGATAACAGTATCAATAATAAGAAACAAATCAATGGAACAAGGCCTAATTCCCGAACAACTTAAAAAATTAGTGATTGTACCAATTTCTAATAAGGGAGAGCAAAATAATATTGAAAATTATCGACATATCGCACTTCTTAGTACATTTTCAAAGATTTCTGAAAAAGTGATTCATGACAGAACATCACATTTCCTAAATGCTCATAATGTTTTCTCCTACAGTCAACACGGTTTTCGTAGGACCTATCTACAGAGAGTACTAGAGTGGAATTATCGCAGCACATTATGGTCTGCGTAGACAGAAGTGAACATGTAATGGCTTTGCTCTTTGATATCTCATGTGCTTTTAACTCAGTGGATCCTAATTTTAATGCTATGAAGTGGGATAGAGTGGGAATTAGAGGAGACATAAACACGATGTTTCAGTCTGTTATAGCCGACCGACCATTAAGGGTAAAAATAGGAGAAGAACTTTCTGCAGAATTTGTAATGGGTTTGGGTACATCACAAGGCAGTGTTTTGGGCCACTTACATTTACAATTCTCAATAATGGTTTTGTAGATTTAGTTAAAAGTGCTAGGATCTTTATTTATTCTGATGGCGCTACAACCGTTATTCTAGTTAACCTACAACGAAAAGTTCTTTCATGTCTAACTAAAATCAATGATTGGTGTATATCTAGCCAAGGAAGCGAGGCCGTGCCACCATGCCGAATTGGTGCAAGAGCGGGAGCACAATTAGCATAGACTGGGGTCTAAGTCTAAGGGATTTCACTCCTGCATTACTGTTAATTATTTCGTTAATTCATGGAAAAAAACTAAAATTTAAATTTCATTAAAGAAATCTTTATTGCGTTTTGTTACTGCTAGCTAAAACTGAATGTTTGTTGTTTTCGTAAACCTAACAATACTTCTATAATAAATATATATTAAGCTTTGATTAATTTGTTTTTGTACTACATAGGGACATGCGAGTAAAATGAATTAAAAGCGTGTTTTTACAAACATCTTGTGACATGAATCCTTTAATCACATTGTGTTTTTACCTCTGAAAAAGCTATAAATAGTTAATAAGCAAATACGTAACCGAGTAGCGTACAATGTAGGCTTTTATATAAATGTTTAATGATTACGTTAATTTTGGATGCATGAAAAACCCATTATATATAATAATGACTGGTTACTAACTTACTACTGTAATTATTAATATGAAACATAGTTGTTGATATTAGTAGATCTTTAAGTTAGAATATGGGTGATGAGTAATGTTAATAAAACAATTACTTGTTAACGTATTATGATTAAAAACACATCAATATTTAAATTAATAAATTAATAAAAACTCGCTAATTGTGTGCAGATTCGTGTTAGATAACAAATATCTTCTCAAGGGCGTGATGACATTTTAAATTTTCCACAAAATAATGAGTTTAAACTATGTTTCATCCATGTTTATCCGTAACTTACAAGTCAAGGTACCCTTTCCTGCGACAATCTTCTTCTTTATGCCGCTCGCCAGAGTTTGATTGATGATTGTTTTCAGGTTCACTGATTTCTTTTATTTTTGGTGTGAGTAGTTCAAAATATTCCGCTTCAGGGTTGCCTGTCAGTAGTAAGTAAATTGTCTTAGCATGCTTTATTTTATTTATTATTGCTGGTTTACCTTTCAAAGATGCGATAGAGCCTACCAAAGCTTTTTTACAACACTAGCTACCACTTTTGACTCAATACAGGTCGATTACCCCAATTCAGAAATAATCGTTGTGGGAGACTTCAATGCCCACAACACCAACTCGTTCAAACATCCAACAAGACCGACAACTGAGGTAGAGAAGCTGAAGCATTTGCCATCAGCTGTGGGTTTACTCAACTTGTAGACGAACCAACTCGAATCTCAGAGAGGGGCTAATTCGCCGCCCTCCTGGATCTTAACCACCAATCGTGATCAGTACACAATTACAGTTGGTCCGCCATTAGGCACTTCCAGCCACAAACTTATTACAACGGTTTATGAATTGCCACTTCTACAGAAGGATCCACCATTGCCTCGCAAAATCTGGCAATATAATTCTACAAACTCGGACGAGCTAGGGGAGTTCTACCTAGATTTTCCTTGGCTCGACGTCTGCTTTGGCACTGACGACCCGTCATCAGTCTGCTACGAAGAGATTACACAAGTAATCTCCTCAGGAATGGAAGCATACATCCCAAATTCCATCAAGTTACCGCCAAAGGGAAAGCCCTGGTTCGACAGAAGATGCGAAAGAGCTGTATGTAGGAAACAACAAGCCTACAAGTACTGGCAGCCAAATCAGACCGCTGAAACTCGCAACTATTTTGTCGAAGCGAGAAACTAATGCAAACGTGTGATCGACGAAACTAAGGACAAACACAATCAAAGGACCAGGAATAAACTCTTGCAATGCCCCAGTGGCTCCAGGAATTTCTGGTCGGTAGCAAAGGCAGTAAGTACTACTTTACAAAAACGTCTCTCCCACCTTTGACAGACGAACGTGGCATCACGGCGACTACAGCCAAGGAAAAAGCAAACATGCTCGCCAAAATGTTTTCATCGCACTCTACCTAGATGTTCCCCATGGCAAGGCTCTCCCCACCATACCGAACATCATAACTACCATGGCAGAAGTGAAGATTTGCAGATGACAGTACCCTTGTCTCCCAATTTAGATCAGATAAACCTTTACCAGCGACTGAGACTTATCACCGCAGACAGGAGCAGATTACAACAATTAATCAAGACCTGGAGAAAGTTCAAACTTGGGGCAACAGAAATTTGGTCCAGTTCAATGCAGCATAGACCGAAGCAGCCATGTTTACCAAGAGGGCCAATGACATTATTATTGCAGGATCGGCCATTCCTTCATCCCCGTCAATCGGACTGTTGGGTATCTCGGTCAACAGCAATATGTCCTGGCATGACCACGTTGCTAACATCGCAAAATCAACCTCCCAGAAGCTTGGTGCGCTATTTCGCAACAAAAAACTGTATACACCGCAGCAGTTGCTCTTGCTCTACAAAGCGCAAATAAGACCGTACTTTGAATATTGCTCACCCATCTGGGATGCCGCACCAAAGCACACCCTAAAGCTGCTGGAATCCATTCAGAATATAGCTGTGCGCCTCGTCGGCGACACGGAGTTGACCCGGAATCTGGATAGTCTACAACACCGCAGACATGTGGCCGAGATGCCCCTGTTTTACAGATACTTTCACGGCCGATGTTCCCAGGATTTGGCCCACCTCATCCCGCCCCTGGCAACACTTGTCAGACAGTCACGACAGACGGCAAGAGCGCACCAGTTCGTCGTACAACTGGAAACACCTAGAATATCACTTTACAAGAACTCCTTTGTCTGGCGCACTGCATCACTGTGGAACTCACTCCCAGGACATCTGTTTCCCCCTAATTACAACCACAACTATTCAAAAACCGCGTCGATCAACATCTTCGCACCCACACCGCCCTTTAGTGTGTGTGCCTCTTCCATAAAAATGCAACTCCCACGCCAAGAATATCTGATCTTGTAAAACTCCTGATCTCTCAAGTAGGTCCTGCTGTAGCATTTTTTATTGACAGAAGTCCACCTGTTCAACGTTCTGTCGCTCTCAGCAGTGGCTACAAGGGTGTTCTGGCGATCTTCAGACAGCGGCAGTTTTTCGAGGCTTCTTGTTTGCATCATATTCATAGGTATCCCCGTTAACGCAGGAGGTACGGCATTTTTACCCTACTGTAAAGCAACTGCAAGCTGTGGGGTCGTCACTTCTTAATCGTTACTGAAATAGCTACCCTTGCGAGGTTATCATTATTATTATTATTATTATTATTATTATTATTTTATTTTTTTTTTATTATTATTATTATTATTATTATTATTATTATTATTAATATTATTATTATTATTATTATTATTATTATTATTATTATTATTATTATTTAGCCTTACGACATTCGCACTCCCACTAACGGGAACATTCACTTATCCCAGATATCCCGGATATCAAAAGGTTAAGCTCTGAGGGAACCCTTTCCATGTTATCGGGTTCTTGGTGGCATCTACGGATTTCCTACAAAATTTCGGAAGGTTGCGAGAAGTATTGCCTTCTGCATCAATTTGAAGAGATGTTCGCTCAATCCGAGTTCCTTGATGTTTATTAACAGGTTCTTTGGAATGAGTCCTGTTGATGACACAATGATTGACCAGGTTGAAGGCACGATCTTTTCGGCGTGCTTCACCTACAAATTGTTGTTGTTGGGTATGGCGATGTCGATCAGCGTGGCTTCCTTGGCCTGCTTGTCTACGAGAATGAGGTCCGGTCTATTGTGGTCGCTATTGAGGTCGCCGTCTGGTCAGTAAGCACAGTGCGGTCCCAGTAGATCTTATAGTTGTTTCTTTCTAAAACAGATTCGGGAGTGTATTTATAGTAACTTACCTTTTCCATCTGCAGCAGCAACAGATTGTCTGCTAGTTCCTGATGCATTATCTTCGCAACTGCATCATGCCTGGTTCTATATTTTGTTGCTGCGAACGTTTGGCATCCTCCTGTAATATGCTGGAAGGTCTCAGTGGTTTGACAGCCTTATCGACATCGATCATCCGCCATCGAAGCATCTCTAATTATGTATTTGAGATAGTTTCTGGTGGGAATCACTTGATCTTGAATAGCCAGCAGAAAGCCGTCGGTTTCAGGGAACATTTGTCCTGAAACTAACCAATAGTTCGACCCTGTATTGTCGACGTGATCCTTGGTAACCTCATTCGCATGCCTCCCATGTAAGGGCTTTGCTTTCCACACTCGTATTTTCTCAAGGTCGGCATGATGGCGGTCTTGAACCTGCTGTTCTTTTAAAAGCAGCGGTGTAGAGTCATCTACGCTAAAAACTGCCCTATGAACGTCTGAGAAATTCGCTTTCCTGTGAACAATTGCGCAAATTATTTATTTTATTTATTTCCTTCATTGCCTCGATGTTCTGGCCGTCCCTAAGTTCGAAGTGACCTGGATATACTTTACCTCGTACGATGTTCACTGTACGGCACTTTTCCGGTCCAAACTGCATTCCAATATCCATGGAGAATTGTTCCACAATCTTCAACATTTGCTCCAGCTGGTTTTTGGTAGCTCCCATAAGTTTTCGGTCATCCATATAGAGCAAATGATTGATTTTCTCTCCTGATTCGTTGTTCTTTTTGATATTGTATCCATAGGAAGTAGAATTCAGCTGGTGGGATAGAGGGTTCATCGCAATACAGAACACAGCGGGCTGAGGGCGTCTCCCTGAAATATATCTCTTTTTATTGGTATGTTTTCGGTGGTAATCCCGGCTTCATTAAGATATATTTTCGTTTGCCAAGATGTCATGGCATGCCTTAAAAAGTTATCAATGTTAGCATCAGTCTTATATATTTGAAGAATCTTTAGTAGCCACTCATGAGGCACAGAGTCGTAAGACTTTTTATATTCGATTTAAGCCATGTACCGATTCCTACGCGTGGAAAATGCCTGGTTACAGATGACAGAGTCGATTATGAGTTGCTCTTTGCACCCCATTGAACCGTTAGCGCATCGTTTCTGCTGGTCAGCTTTGATCTTGTTTCGCTCACAGTGGGCATATAGCCGATGCGCTAAGCAGGTTGTTATCACTTTGTACATCATTGGGAGACAGGTGATTGGTCGGTACTTGGATGGATCCTGCTTGTTTTCCGGGTGCTTTGATAGAAGATATGTGGCACCCCGAAATTGAAAGCGTGGCATATTTTCAGGATTGACGATTACGCCATTACGTCATTTTTATTATTACTATTATTATTATATTATACTATTATTAGTTCATGTGACATCTGTCAACTGTGACGTCGATTCATTTTTCGCAAAAATAAGAGCTGGAGGCATAAAATGCTCAATGGTATACATGCAACAAACTACCGTTTCATGTATCCCTCGTTCGGCAATTGAAATTGTTCTCACTTGCTTCTTTCCCTCATTCTCTTTGTAGCAAATATCTTATTTTTGTCAGTATATCTTCTTCGAACTATTATTTTGGGAATGTTAAACTGCTTACTAGCAACCAACTAGCCCATATTTTTACTGTTGATGGTCGGATTCATATCTGCTCCCTTCCAACTCTGTAGCTCAGACTTTCGTTTATATCCGCTCTATAACTGGAAATTTAAAAATACATTTGTATATATGGATTATATGGATAAAGTGACATAATGCCCGGGAATAACAACCGCAGAGAAGCGACAAAAGCCGTCGGCACCTTTGAAGTTGGAGAGCCAAGTTTAGTTTGTCATGTGACAGATGACCGGTTTAATACACTGAGAGAAAAGTAATGAAGGGAAAAGAAATGCTATACACCGATAAAACATGTAATTAGTTACATGTTTATTATTTACTTTATTAAAAAAGTATTATGAATAGTAGTTATCTTTTAGGATTTAACGGTTTAACTCAGAGTTTACTGCTTTGTCGCGTTCTAACCTTTTTGAAGTGAATACTTCTTTGGTTTCATGAGAGTGATTTTTCAAGGTCGCATCACGACATGGTTTATGTTTTCATCTCGCATTACCAAATTTTCGTATCGTTGATTGGACGACTAACCCAAAATAACTAAATCTATTAAAATTGTTTATAGCGCATCGGAACCGGCTCAAATAAGTAAAATAAGTTGAGACTAAGTGAAACTAACTCAAAGTTGATTCGACAACTAACCCAAACTAACCAAATCTATTAAAATTGATTATAACGTATCGGAACCGTTTCAAATGACTAAAATAAGTTGAGACTAAGTGAAACTAACCGAAAGTGAATCGACGACTAACCCAAACTAACCAAATCTATTAAAATTGGTTATAACGTATCGGAACCGCTTCAAATGGCTAAAATAAGTTGAGAATAAGTGGAACTAACCGAAAGTTGATTGGACGACTAACCCAAACTAACCAAATCTATTAAAATTGATTATAACGTATCGGAACCGGTTCAAATGATTAAAATAAGTTGAGACTAAG
>JAEQML010067262.1:0-19250 GCA_016904865.1 Pissodes strobi
GTAGGTTTTCAGGTTCTTGAACGTTAATACTATATTCTTAGTTTAGATTTCTTGGGATTACGTTCGTGACATAGAACAACAAGTAAAATGTCAAATTTGATTTATTGTCAAAGCATAACAAAACGTTTCGACCATGTTCTGGTCTTTCTCAATTGTCTGAAACAATGAAAACTTGAAATCTTTTAAAAAATATTTAACGCGTAACAATGAATAAAATGTAAAAAGACAGGAATTTTTCTATTTATCATTACCCTACATACAAGATCTCTCGGAAAATTTACAAATGTATTTCAAAAAACACAATATAACTGTTTCTCATAAAGGTTACAATCTAATGCAAAAAAATTTCAGCCGTCTAAAAAGTACAACAGATAAAAACAAAAAGACCCATTCGATTTACGAAATTCCCTGCCAGGATTGTGCTAACGTTTATATTGGTCAAACATCTCAGTACTTACAGAACCGCCTTAATGGTCATAAATACGACAAAAAAAATAAAACAGCTTTAACAAATCACGAAAACGAAATGACACACAGATTTAACTATCAGGAAACAAAAATCTTAGCAACTGAGCCAAACCAATTTAAAAGGGAGTTTTTGGAAATGATTTTTATCAAAAAAAATCAAAATTCGGTAAACGATAAAACCGATATAAAAAATCTAAGTAAGATATATTACAACCTAATAAGCTAATAATTCTAATTTACACACAAAAAAAATCCTTCTTTCGACAACAACTAGAATAGCAAAAAAATTAAATAAGAAATATTTACCTATATTCGTTCAAGTCAATAGTACCATTTAAACTCTCGAACGGCCTGTGAGGTTGGTTATTTGTAAATATTGTACGTGTCCTTAATTGTTTTAATGTTTTTAAAAATCTTGACATGTGTATCACGTAATACCAGCACAAACAGTTATCATTAATCATGGAGAAATTCCTGTTAAAATATAAGGTAAACCGAGAAAAATTCCTGTCTTTTTACATTTTATTCATTGTTACGCGTTAAATATTTTTTAAAAGATATATGTTTTTCAAGTTTTCATTGTTTCAGACAATTGAGAAAGACCAGAACATGGTCGAAACGTTTTGTTATGCTTTGACAATAAATCAAATTTGACATTTTACTTGTTGTTCTATGTCACGAACGTAATCCCAAGAAATCTAAACTAAGTATATCTATATATTTATATATACAGTGTGTCCCAAAATGTATGCAACTTCTTTATTATTGGTTTCTCAGAAAATTTTATTCTTGATAAAAGTTGGTGCTTGCCCTAAAACAATAAATGAGTATTCAGATTTTAAGTAAGCTTTTAGTGCGGGAGCAAATGCCATTTCCGGGAATCGTGTCAAGGATAGAGTACCTTAACTTATAAAGATACAGCAAAATCTTATAAGGAAAAGTTCTTCCAAAATAAAAAAAATATCTAAATATGAAATTTGAGTTAAGTATATCAACTTTTAATTTCTTTTTTTTCTTAAACGTTACGCTACTGGTGAATATTTTGTTCTTTCGTTATTAGTATACTTGCCAAGCAACTTCAAAGTTTATTTAAGATAGAAATTAGTTACATAGTTGCATAATGTTTCAGTTTTTAAAGAGATAAAAGCCAGTTTCAGTGTGTTGCAAACACATTTAAACACTTTTGGTCCAAAATAATTACAAAATACAATTGGAAGGACTGACCCAATAATAATTAATTTCATGTGTCATAGTGAAGTAAAATTATTGCTATTTATTTGTTTTTATTCCAAATGAACGGCCTACTCTTCAAGACCAAATATTTTATATGGCTTTTTAGGATACTTGGGCATATTTTATTCATCCAGAAAGTACAACTAGTCGGACAGACATATATTAAATTACAAACAGATAAAACTTTTTATCATAAAAGTTCTGCTAGAAATCCTAAAACTAATAAAATCTCTTCAGAACTCCAGTAATGTCACCAATATTGCTGATATCTCTATTCCTGGGACTTCAAAGTAAAGCGTCTATACAAGCCGATGCGCGACGGGACGTACATATAACTAATTTAGAAAATCCAATTCTTCCAATCCAATTAGGTACCGCCAAATTAGTTTATAATAGACATACGTTCTTACATTATGTAGATTTAAGTTACATAATTAAGCACTTAGAGAATATAGAAAAAATATTATCTTATAATTAAAAAATCACATAAACGCTTTAAATGCTTCAAATCACGTATCATATCACGCGTTATCGCAAAACTTACATTCAAGAACGAAATATTCAATACAAAGAACTTCTGATAAACTCGAGAATTTGCACCCACATATTCGTAACAAAAGAGGATTAATAAATGCGGCGGTTAAAATAAATAAGTGGTACATTGGATGCTGACGACGCGACGGCTAAAGATATAACCAAGCACCAAGCAATCAATATCTTACAAGACAATCAAAAGAACATAGCCAAATAACATAATTTGCAGAGTTCACTTCACAAGGCCTGATCAATAGTTAGAACAAAACGATAACTACACTTAACAAAAATTAGGAAAAACTTGAGTTTGGTTTAAAAACGTTACAAATGTCAGCACAACGGAAAATAAGTAGCATACAAGACTACCTTAGCGTTCAAGGCATTGTATTGCAAGTTAATTTAGACTGCCAAAATCTAATAACGTTCTTAGATAACTTAGAAGATGCAATTATGTTCGCCAAAGTACACAATACGTTACACAATAGCATACTTTCGAGCTTTGAATTAAATTATGAATTTATTATTAAATATTTAACGGAAATTTTTTAAAAAAATGAAATCCCAAAATTTAAATATACATTATCATAATCTCAATTTTTGGGAACTCAAGTTAATTTTTCAGACACAAAAGTAATTTCTGCTATTCATGTACCTATACGAAGACCTTCTATCATATATATCCAATAATCCAAAATCAAACCATATTCATTCCAAGGTACCCTTATCTGGCACAAGAATAATCAAGGACAAGAAGAAGGAAATGTACTTCTGCATAGAAGAAATCCACCCTCAAGATAAATGTGTCGAAAATTTGTTAGATAGTTCAGAAATGCAGAATTACCAAATTTCAAAGGTCCAAGTCGAAGAACCAGTTGTTGAACAAATTACCAGATAATTGTTGCTTGCATTGCCAACAAACCCGAAAAGCTCTTGGCAAAATGTAACAGAGATCAATATTTCCAAAGTAAGCAATCGATCCTTATCAAGATTCCAGAAACATGCAAGGTCCAAATTAAAAAAAATATTATTCAATGGCGTCAAGATCCAAAAAGGCAAACCGTTGATCCTACCTAGGGGTTCGCGAGACCGAGACCGAGACCTGGCAAGTCTCGGTCTTGATCTCGAAGAAAAAATTTAGTCTCGGTCTCGGGTCTCGATGCTCGAGACCGACACTACCTTGGTCTCGGTCTTGGTCTCGGTCTTGTCTTGCTTTGGTCTTGGTCTCGGTTTGAGCAAATAAAAAGCAATTAAATAATTTACTGTTTTATTTCGTTAATAACACAAACGCTACTTCGGAATGTTAAGAGGAATATAAATAATTTAGAAAATATACCCAGTACCATTTAAACTGAATAAGTTCCGGTACAACTGAAAGCAATCTCTTATTTATATTTCATTAAAAAGTGACCTTTCCATTTCAAATTTTGACGATGTATGATTCTAAATCAAAACCATTCAAAAATCGTCATAACTGCCATCAGTATCACAACTGCTCTATGACTTAGAGGTTTCCAAATAAAAAAAAAATAAAGTGTGTGCAGTTACGGAAAAATCCGTAGGCAGTCGCAGTACTTCGGTAATATCCAACATGTGAGGTATTTTAGTGTTACGGTGACATTTACAAAAAGGGGCAGGCTCAGGAATGGGATGGGGACGGGACACAAATTATTATTTTTGACTTCAGTGAGTATCTCAAGTTCGCAAGTATGTGTAAGGGTGCATTTTCAATACCCTTCGATTGTTGTTTTGAAATATTATGGTGAATATATCAATGCTAACAAAAAATTCGCTCGGGTCCTAAACTTTCCTTCTCACAAAATAAATTTAACACTTATATCATAAATAGCTATTACGCAAGTATCTATCCGAGGACACACTATATAAACAAATACACATAGTATATAAAGAGACAAAAATAATTTTACTTTTTCATTGTCGATTTTTTCTCTATACTATACTTACGACCCTAAGCAATTACTTTTTATAATTTGTTTTTTGAAGGGTACCTATTTATTTATACAATATTGCATATTTTTTTTAACAGAAATCAAATTAGAATGGACAGCACAACGGATTCAAGTTCAGAAAGCGAAATTGAGCCTCTTGTCTCTTTTATGTTCGAAATAGACCGAAGTCATTATATGCAATGATAATAAAGGCAAGTTAATTAGGGTGACAGAAAGAACTGTCTCTACTTTTCTTGTGGCAAACAAGATTCGATGTAGTATTGATATTATTAATGAAACAATACAAAAAGGCATTTCAGATGCTAAAATTAGTAATAAATACGACGAAGTAATTTGGCACAAGCTATGCTATATTAGTTATTCATGTAAAAGAAATATTGAAGCGAAGAGAAAAAGTACCGCAAGACTTATATGATATTCTCTACCATTTTGGGTAGCCCGGGGGTGAACCATTCAGATCATTTGCGTTCGTTTTAGCCAAGTGAACTGAACAGATCTATTCAAATTAATACCCCTCTGCACCCGCAAAGACCCTGGTTATTTTTAGGATCATTCAGCACAATTTCGAGGCAGCTGTCACTAGTGTCAATACTGTCGTTCAAAATTCTTGTTTTTGTTTGTATTATTTAAATGATTTTAAAGATTAGTACAAATTTTCTAAACAAGGAAAATGAACAATTTAATAATCTTTGATCCTGAGTCAACTACTACTTACTACTTAGGTATAACGTACTTCTTTCTTGTGTGCGTTCGTTTTAAACAATGATCTGAACTGATCCGTTTAGTTCTATTCACCCTTTAGAAATATTAAAACGAAAGCGGCCTAAGTATCAGCAAATACAATACTAGTATTGTCTTTGGTATCAGTCATGACCTCTAATGTCCAGGCACCCTGTTTGTTGCATCAACAAGCATATTGCCTTGGCGACGTTTAGCATCATCCCTATTTTTGCTCTCTGATTCTTCCGTAATTAAAATTTTAAACAAAAACTTATAACTTACCCAGATATATTCACCTGAAACAGATGTATGTATACCTATATAATAAAAACGCAAAAAATTTCTATATTTCTTCCAAATTTACTAGATAGGTACTTTATAATATGTAACACATAAACTTATTAATTCTTTGATAAAAACAGATATACAATAAGGCCGATTGCAAATTGACACCTTACAAGAAGTTTTATAATACAAATTAATTAAAACAAATCTTAATAAGCCTATAAGCATATATTATATGTGTTGCATCTGCCGGCGCGCAGAGAGAAACAAAACATGCCAAAAGTGAAGGCGAAGAGAAAGATAGACTGTGAATGTTGCATCTCGCCGTCTGAATTAATTTATGGCGCCGCGCGGAGTAAACCCATGAGGTCTCTCATTGTTTATTGTTATAGCATTGTTAGTTTACAAGCAAAAAATATGGGATTTGCTCTATTACCTGGTCAAGACATAGGTGAAACTTTTATAAAGAATAGTATTTTCTCATTTAGGCCTTCCTTTTTTGTCAAATGAATGTTATATTTAAAAAAGACCACTTGTTAACCAAATTTTTGCCCGGCTGAAACCGAGATATTTACGTTTAAAATTATTTTCGGTCATAAGGGCTAATGGAAATGATTTCTTTAAAATAATTATAAAAAAATGCTCCCTACAAAGACCTTTTTGTGCTTTGGCCAAAGAAATAACTATGTTTTTCTCTATACGGTGGTATCAATATCTCGATTTTTGATGATAATGCCCTTTTGCACAGTCTAATTTTGTATTACCTCCGGAATAAGGGTTACCTTATCATGTACTTCCATCCCTGAAAAATTCAGCTTGTGACACCGAAGTGGGAGGCAAAGTCAAAATTAGTTTTAATCTACACCCTACTATTTTAAGTCTTATAAAATTTGGAACCCTGCAGTGTAACTTATGCCTATATCTACAGAAATTCCTCTTATCCTTAAGTGCGGATCTGCTTCGTTGTATACAAGCACGTTTATCATATTGTCTTCATTCCTTACTGTTTACCGTAAACGTATTGCTAGTAATAGCCAGAATGCTTTTTGCTTCGTTCAGGACATCTGGCAGCATATTCTCGCTCCGCAATAGGTGCATTTTAATAATATTTAAAATACTCCGCGATCGTATCGAAAGCCTCTGCATTGGTGTAAGCCTGCTGTGAAGGATGTAGCTCAAATTTTAGTAATGAATAACAAGAAAGTAAAAAATTAAATCAAGAACAAGCTATTGTCAAAATTTTCTTCTTCTTCTTGGGGTGCCGTGCAGATTCCTGCGTAGGCGTCCTCCCAACATCCCCTTATCAAATTTCTCTATTTAAGGCCGCGGTTTGAAGAGTTAAGTCTTGTATGCTCGTCCAATGCCGGATATTTCTCAGCGATGATAGTCTCATTGCCTTGCAAAATCAAGCGTTGAAATGAATAGCGTTCACCACGTATCAGGTGCTCCAGATAAGAAATTTTTCTCTTTTTAACGTGCTCAAATAACTCACGCTCCTCAAGATTTGCTCGACGAATAACGTCCTTGTTAGACACTCTATCCACCCACGATATCCTCAGCATTCTTCGAAGTACCCACATTTCAAACGCTTCGAGTTTGTTTATTGACGATGCCTTAAGGGTCCACGTCTCCACACCATACAAAAGAACTGACCATACATAACATTTCACCATTCTGTATCTGAGTTGAAAATTCAGATCATTATTTGCAAGAAATTTTCGAAGCTTTTGAAAGGTCGTTCTGGTCTGTCCTATCCTGCTCTTAATTTCTGTCTCTGGATCCCATTTATTATTTATAAGACATCCCAAGTATTTGAAATTATTAACCTGTTCTTCTAACGACCATAACTTTTGTTTTATTGATTATTTTTAGGCCCAACTGCTCACTCGAGTTGTTAATATCGTTTAGGAGAGTCTGGAGATCGTTCGCACTGTCGGCCAGGAATACAGTGTCATCAGCGAATCTTATGTTATTAATGGGAATGCCGTTTACCCTAATACCCAGTCCACTCCCCGAAACCCCGTCAACAAATGCCCTCTCCACGTACAGGTTAAAGAGCATGGGAGAAAGAATACACCCCTGCCTTACACCTTTCTTTATAGCAAACCCCTCTGTGGTGTCGTGGTTTTGAAGTCGGATTTCGGCTGTTTGGCTCCAGTAAAGATTTGCAATAATTCGAATGTCCTTCTCATCTAGACCCAGTTCTTGCAAATATTTTAGGAGAATATCATGCTTAACGTTATCAAAGGCTTTCTCGTGTTCTATAAAGCACATTAAAACGTCTTTTCTTTGGTCGTAGCAGTTCTGAACCAGTGTTTGTAGGCTGAAGATTCTCTTGCCTCAAAACCATTTTTGAAACCAAACTGACTTGATCCACTAGCTTCTTCGCATTTTTTGTATAATCTGGTAAGGATAACACGAAGGAAAAGATTAAGCAAATGGCTCATCAGACTAATGAGACGGTAATCCTTGCACATTATTGCATTTGGTGATTTTGGAATGGTAATAAATGTAGAACGCAACCAGTCTTTGGGGATTACTCCGGTGTCATAAATTTTGTTGAATAGTTTCACCACTATTGCCAAGCTGTTCTCGTTTAATGTGTGGAAGGTTTCGGAGTACATATCTGGTCCAGGGTCTTTGTTGTTTTTCATTGATATTATTGCATGGGTGACTTCGCTTTTAAGAATACTTGGTCCAGATGGTGAATCTGTTGTTAAGCCGCTGTAGATGAGTGATCTATTGTCAGCAAAAAGTCTGGAAGTATAGTTTTTTCAGGTATCAAGCAATTCTTGACGATCTACAGGTCATTTATTTTCCTCATTTCAGATATTGCTTATGGGTCCTTTGTTGTGCAGCCCTACTCTTTCCTTTACTCTTTTATGCAAATGAAAACTATCGGCCAGACGATAGAGGTTCTCGGCTTCTATGCATCGATCAGTTAGCCATTTTTCCTTTGCAACCCTTATGTGCCTGCGGATCTCCCTTTGGTAGGTCAAGTAGCCCTGACGGTTTTTTTGTGTGACGCTGTTCCATTAGTTCCAATATGTGTTCAGTCATCCATTCGTTTTTTGCCCTTTAGGTCGAATAAGACATGTACTATTTACATTTTCAAATGATTTCCTGATGTTGGACCAGAGTTCTTCAACATCTTCTGCTATAGCGATATTGGCAATTTGAGTATTTAGAATATCTTTATATTTTATTATTGCTGCTTCATTTTTTAGTAGCTTAGGGTCGGGCGTTTCTTCAGGTTTCTTACTTTTCCTACTTGCTAAGCGCAGTCTTATATTTGCGAATATAAAAGTTTGAACTCACTGATCGGAAATTAGAAAGGCCAAAAGAAAATGGTTGGAGGAAGAATGCGAGAGTATTGAATACCTACAACACCCATAATACTCGGGAGGAGCACAGAAAAATAAAGGAAGCCTCCGGCGTATATAAAAAACGACCTCCAACAATACTTACAGAGGACACAGACAAGTTCATAATGGAGGAAAAGGATAGGAAACGACTATGAAAAAATACATTACTGATTTATTCGCTGATGACTCTCGTGAGGAACTAACAGATAACCAATTAAACACACCTTTATCCGGACCACCCATACTAAAGGAAGAAATAATGTAAGCTTTAATGGAAGCAAAAGATCAGAAAGCCACAAGACCAGCCGGAATACCGGCGGAGGTCTTGAAACTGATTGACGAGGAAAATATCGCCGTATTACATAAAGTCTTTAATCACATCTACGATCCGTACACTTCCCCCGAAGCTGGTTGAAGTCTAATTTCATACCTCTACCCAAGAAAAATAACGCCCGAAAATGCTAACACCATAGACTAATAAGCCTGATGAACCATTCCTTAAAAATATTTCTCAAAATAATTCACTGAAGTATAAAACACAAGTCTGAGAGAAATATCAGCCCCAATCAGTTTGGCTTCAAGTCGGGTATGGGAACACGTGAGGCGCTTTTCGGACTTCAAGTTCTAATACAAAGCTGTCGAGACGTTAACAAGGACATATTTCTATGCTTCGTAGACTACGAGAAAGCATTCGATCGCGTTCAACATTCAAAACTCATGCAGATTCTGAGACAAACTGATATAGATGGCAGAGATATAAGATGCATCGAAAACTTATACTGGTGGCAATCAGCAAGTATTGCAACGCAAGATGTTACTTCTGAATATATTGAAATTCGTAGAGGAGTTAGACAAGGATGCGTCTTATACCCTCTGCTTTTTAATCTATACTATACCATATTTACGGAAACTTTTGAAGACCAAGAAATGGGAGTGAAAGTAAATGGAATGCCAATCTCAAACATCCGATATGCAGATGACACTGTCCTTATTGGTAATGATGTTGAGGAACTCCAACAGATGTGCACCAGTCTAAATAATAGCAGCAACAAATACGGGATAAACATAAACGACAAAAAAAAACAAATTTGTGATAATCAGCAGGAAAAACCAATTATATGCAAATGCTGCAATTCACATAAATAATCAAAATATAGAAATAGTAACACAGTACAAATATCTGGGAAGTTGGCTACACACGGACTGGAATTCGGAGAAAGATATTAGATACAGAATTGAGATGGCTCGTACGGCGTTCATGAAATATGAAAAAAATCTTGGAAATCAAGACATACATATATCCCTTCGAGTTCGATATGCGAAGTGTTATGTCTGGTTGGTACTTCTGTATGGTGTGGAATCGTGGACTATAAAGGCAAACATGATCAACAAAGTGGAGGCCTTCGAGATGTGGACTTACCGACGCCTACTGAGAATACCTTGGACCGACAGGGTAACAAATGAAGAAATGTTTACAAGTATTAAACGAAGAAAAACGGCTTACCTTGGTCACATCTTCAGACACGACAGATACCAGTTGCTATAACTGATTCTGGAAGGAAAGATAGGAGGTTGAAGGGGAATTGGGAGAAAACAGATGTCATGGACAAGAAACATCAGACAGTGGACCGGACTACGGACGATAGAAGAGCTTGTCAGCATGGCAAGAGACAGAAATCAATTCCAACATGTAGTCGCCAACATCTATTGAGTGGATAGGCAGCTTGATTGATTGATAGATTTATTATTTAAAACACCATATTAGAATTACGCTTAAATTAGCATTTTTCCATGATTATGTTATTAATTCTAAAGTTTTTTTGGCTTTGGTTTAATGAGTTAAAAACCTTCACAACCAAAATATATAAAAATATTTTTATTATGTATGTCTGACTACGAAAATATGAAAGCAATCATAAAATATATATAAAATGATGTTATTATTGCAAACTGCGCCCTCTAGTCATTTTATTTGGAACTAACGTTTTTCACTGCATGCGGTATTTAAAAGTAGTTAAATTTTTCTTCCAAACAAGCTTAAGTTTGCTAAAATTGGATGTCTTTTTTTTAGCAGTTACAGATGAGCCTTAAACCAAAATGATGCAGAAGTATTGTCCAGCTTTCTAATGATGTTATCTAGTGCAGGCTCCAATCGGTTCCTCGTTTGCAAAATCTGCAGACCGCAATCTGTTTTGTGATTTGTGTATCTGAGACCTTTGTCTGTATAAAAAAGCATGTTGCCGTGCGCGCGCATGGTGCGATTGCCGTTTGGCCCCCCCACTATTTTACCTGCGGCATAAACTAGAAACGTTAGGTTGCCGAGGAATGTGGTATCGCAGAAAAAATAATTCATAACATCTGACGACTGATTTGGGTTCTTAAGACAGTACCTTATCATCGGAAACAAAGTCCCCAAAAATTCCCGCATTG
This sequence comes from Pissodes strobi, assembly GCA_016904865.1. NCBI lineage: Eukaryota > Metazoa > Arthropoda > Insecta > Coleoptera > Curculionidae > Pissodes > Pissodes strobi. The sequence goes on from JAEQML010067262.1 coordinate 11,003, forward strand.
GCAAATTTACAAGAGCCAATGGAGATATTACAATTTTAATGTAAACTACTAGAAAGTGAAATTGGCGTTCACGGCTCCAAGGGGTCATCTGATCATGGTTCAAACGTATTTTTTTTTAAGAAAAAGTAATTTTTCAACCCGGAAATGATAATTTTTCCCAATCGGGAAAAATTCTTCGGAAATGGCTAAAAAACTGAGCAAAATGGGCTTATCTGATCAGTTTTCACACTGACGCGCATCTTGTCTCCGTGTACGTGTGAAGGCACGTGCACTGGCCTTTGCGCGAAGGTGCGCGTGCGGTTTTAAAGGAAATGAAAGTGGGATAATTGTGTTGTTTAAAGAGAAATAATGGCACATCAGACATCAGCCCTTGAAAATATTTAATCAGTATAAATATTCATATTAAATATAGCAGTACCACTTAATATTTAAAAGAAATGTGGACATACATTTTCCTGAAACAGTAGTATAAAAGCATGTATGTACAGTTAGATCAGTATGGCTAGAAATACCATGACTTGACAATTTCACAAATAATTGTGAAATAAAAAAAAATTAAATTACTCTAAACGCCATCTGGGTCGTCGGGGACTTCTTCATTATGAAGCAATTCTATGCATGAACACTCTTCACTACTGTGTTCAATCCCCTCGGACCGGCATCCACATAAATTTCTACATCTGGACTTCTACGCACACTTAATTAAGCTCAAGAGACTCGACAGGGCAAGCGCACAAGCCGCGCTGGGTTGTCCAGTTTTCTCCAGCCGTACTTAGTTGCGTCCAGCTTTGTTCCTGTCCCAAGCCATTTTTGAACTTAAAAAATATCAACCTAATTAATATTTTACTAATGCAGAATGCTTTACCCTTTTATTTTTCTTCAAATTACCTGCAGGTGCACGCGCAATGAATGTTGTCAAGCAGCTGCAGGGGGCAAAGTTTTCAGCTGCAAGTCAGCATCTAGCTTTTGCGTGGCGGCTACACTTGTTATAGAGGGTGTAGCGAAGGTCATCTAGGGTGGCATATTTCGCTCCTCTGTATGAAGCAAGAAGCAATTTTTTACCTTAGGAGACGATCCTCTCCAAATCTGCTCCGGGCTTATTAAAAAGTCCAACTTCGTTGCCCTGGAGAATTTTCATTGTTGATGCCTTTCCTTTTCCAAAAACTGCTGGCATTGTATCACAGCCGGAAAAGGCGTGAGGAAAGAGAATGGCTGACTTCAATTCGATGTTCTGTGCCTCTTCCACAGGTCCCTTTATCAAAAAATCTCAACTTCTGAGTAGGTTTTCTGCGCTGGACAAGCATGGCAAGAATATCCGTGTCTGTTGCAGCTATAGCAAGGGTCGGGCTATTATACTGGTCAAGGTATCTGCATCCCCGGGGTCCTGTAGCACCCTTATCCCTCTCTACTCGAGTGCAGGCTTCAGAAGGCGGGTCCAGTTTGTTTTATTCTGACCGTTTCCCCGTAGTTCTTCACTATTGCTCTGATGACTTGGTTGACAACGCAACGAAATATGACTGGAGACAACTGGACTACGCAGCGCGGTTTTTACCACACTGCTCCGACCTGCTCGCTGCCGCGCCGAGTCTACTGAACCTAATTAGGAGTGCGTGCAAATCCGGATGTGGAGATGCGTGTGGATGCTGCGGCCGGTCCGCGGGAATGGTGTTATCACTGCAGTGGATAGTGTTCTAATGCAGAATTGCGTCATAATGAGGAAGACCCCGATGACCCAGATGGCAACTAGAGAAATTTCGTTTAAATTTTTTTTATTTCATAATTATCTTTGAAAGTTTCAAGTCATGGTATTTCTAGCCATATTTATACACTGATTTAACCGTACATAGTAAAGCTTTTATACTACTGTTTCAGTAAAATTAATTATACTACTGTTTCAGTAAAATGCATGTCCACATATAATATATTTTAAGTATTAAGTGGTACTGTTATATTTAATATGAATATATATAATTAATATGAATATTAAAATAAAATATTTTCAAGGGCTGATGTGCCCTTATTTCTCATTAAACAACTCTTTTATCCCATTTTCATCTCCTTTAAAACCACATGCGCGCTCTCGCGCAAACGCCACGGCACGCGCCTTCACATGCACACATACTCACACATTTAACACACTCACAACACACGCACGCACTCACAAGAGCGCATCAGCTTGAAAATTGTCCAGATAGCCTATTTTGTCCCGCTTTTATTAAGCCACTTCGGGTGAATTTATTTTCCTGAATGGAAAAAATAGTCATTTTCGGATTGAAAAAAAATTTTTTTTTTCAAAAAAATATATTTGAATTATGACAAGATGAGCCCTTGGTGCCGTGAACGCTAATTTCACTTTCTAGTAGTATAAATTAAAATTGAAATATTTCCATTGGCTCAAAATTTGTAAGAAAGTAAAACACTGCTTTTAAAATTAACTATAATTTTTTTTCAATTATTTTTTAATTAAAATTAAACGTATTGTACCTACTGACTTGTGGTGTGCTATATTTATATCCGAAAAAAGTATACATACAGCCTTAAACATTCGTGTTTCATAGTCCCATGATTATGATCAATACTTTTTCGAAGTATGCTAACAATGTTAACAGCAATGGGGAAGGGGAAGCGGGAGAGAGAACGTACCACAACACTCACTGGTAACATCATTCATATCGAAGTATAAGATCAGTACAGCACATATCAGAAGTCAGAACGCGGTCTGCATATTTTGCATACGGAACTCCACTGGGAGCCCGGTCTAATCAAAAATATATCACAATGTGGCAATTCTCCAAGAAATTTAGGGTTTCATTAAGTTTCAGTTGTGCCTCCTTGCTACAAAACACGGAACTTAAAAAATAATTTCCAGGTTTTTTCATATATATGATGTTCTGGTTGACTTCTTGAGTGGAACCGGGGTGATTCTAGAAAAGATTTCCAAAATTTAGGATACTGAGCGTCGTTTCGCTTATTGAGCTGTCCGTTGTCTTCGATTTCTAGGGGCTTCTCTAATTATGCGCAGTTTTTAATGGTTTACTGTGGCTACTTGTTTGGCCTTGTTGAAATCAATGGAGTGGCCTGTTGATAAGAGATGTTGGTAGAGCGCTGTTGTATTCTTCTTTGCTCTTCGCACTCTTCTTGTGCTCCTTGATTCTATTTGAATTTTGTCTATATGTCTGCCCATGTATGATTTTTGGCAGACCCCGTAAGGTATGCTGTACACTTTTTGATTCTCTAGCTTTACTTTCTTCTTTGGGTTTCCGAGTAATTCGACTAAAGTTTTCTGCCGCTTGAAAATTGGCTTGATCTGATGCTTCCATATGCTTCTGCCGACATTGTCTGTGACTCCCTTTATATATGGGTGGATGACTTTTTACATATTGTGTTCTTCGTTGCTTTCTGGTTTCTTCCTTATTTGTTTTTGTTGATTCATTGCCTTTATAATATTGTTTCCAGAGGAGCCATTTTCCTTAAGGGCATTTGTTGCCTGTTTTATTTGGCTGGGTTTTTAAATGTTAGGACTTATAGATGTTTACCATGCAAATATTTGTTTTCCGCTGGCTAGAGCCGCTTGCTCTGGCTCCAGGGTATAAACAGCACAAGTGCTAGTTTACTAACCCTAACGAAGCTCAAAAAAACCTAAAGGAAACTAGAAAAACGATCGACGTTTCGAGGAACAAATCTGCCCCCGTTGTCAAGAACGAACAAATCTAAAAATGAAAATGGTTAGTAAAATGTAAATATCAGTAAAAAGCTCGTGCAAATTGTCAAGTTTTGAATTGACTTTGACAAGATGGCAATAATAATATCATATCATTTAATTACTGGTTACTGGCCTTTTGTGTTAGTGTTATGTATCTACAATTTGGTGTTATGCGCTTTTTTAAGTTTTAGTTAATTTTTAAGTGTCCCTCATCAACTTCAGTTTTTGGCAAAGGTAACCAGGTGCTATTAACACTAACAGAAGTTGAATCAACACATTTATCTTTATTTGGTAAAATTAAAGCACTTTCTTTAATTTTACGTTTTTTAGATGGTGGTTCCTTTGCTAAAATACTTGAAGCGTCCTATTGTATTCTGTGATTGTTATCAAATGCATGTTGACAAACATGTGATTTGTAGAATCGTCTATTTTTAATATAAGTTCGGTGTTCTTTTATACGTTTTGATAATGGTCTACAGGTTTCACCTATATAAAATTTGTTGCATTCACATGGTATCTTATAGATAATACTTTTAGTAACTTAATTTTCATTGGTGGGTTATGTTTTTGTTAGTTTGGATCTAAGGGTGTTTTCTTTTTTGAAAATAGTACGATTGTTAAATTTATTACCTATTCGTTTTATTTTGTCTGATAAACCAGGAATATAAGGAAAAAAGAGGTTCGTAATAGGTCTATTTTGATTTTGTCTAGTATATAGGGTTTTGTCCAGCATTCTGGCGATAAGGAGTTCTATAAAGGGTAGCTTCACATATTTTTCAACTTCGAGTTTGAACTTTTGAACTTGATTCTATCGTGCATTTGGTTTAGATTTGTCAGGAGAGTGTCCAGTTGTTTTCTACCATGTGGCCATATGATGAAAACATCATCTACGTAGCGTTTTCATAATGTGAGTATTAAGATTGTTAGTTAATTTTATTCGAAATACGTCATTAAGAGCTTTGCGATAACTGGTGACAACGATGATCCCATTTTGAGGATAGATATGGCTATTAAACATGAAATAGATATTTTTCTGATGGTGTTCCGATAACAAAAACATGTGCTAGAGAATTCTCATGGATCCTGCATGCGATCTTTTCTAGGGCCTCATCAATTGGTATGTTAGGATAAAGTGAGACGACATCTAAACTTGCAAAAATATCGTTTCCTCTATCCTCTTGAATGTATTCAAGTACTTTAGTAAATTGTTTTTAGTTTTTCACGAAGGAGTCCGTAAGCTCAGTTGTTGGTTGCATTATACATGCGAGGTATTTCTCTAGTTTTGTGTTGGGAAATCCACTGCGCTTACGATGGATCTTAAAGGCACGCCACGCTTGTCTATCTTGGGTAGGCTATAAGTATTTGGATATCTGCCGGATTTTTTCCGGAGGGATGATGTTTTTCGAGAAATATGCCCTAACGTTATTTGGGCTATAACAACAGAATTTAAAATTTCGAATTGTTTACAAAAATTATTTTTATTCATAAAGTTTGTTGATTATAGCATAAGTTATGTAGCTGATAAAAAGTCGCTGTAAGTTTTTAATTTCCATGACATTTTGTTTTGATAAAATCCAGTGTTAGCCTAATAGGGACATTTATGAATAGGAACACTATGTCAAGTGAAATGAGGGAATAGTTAACTGGTAATCTTATGTATTAATTTTTTTCCATGAAATCCTAGGAATCTCGTGTTACTTCTGTTTATGATGATATTAAGAATGTTTTTAAGAAATTTCGTGAGTTTACTTAATGGTGACAGCACACAAGATACTATTTAATGCATAGGTGACCCATTTTGCGGGATTGGACATAATAAACTTAAGTACCTTAGCAGTAGCGGGTGATACCTATATAAATTTTAATTTCCCAATTTTAAATGACCTAGTTTTCATCTTTTTAGAAAATGCTAGCGAAATCATTATTGATTTGCTTATTAGTTTGAATGACCTTGAGTAAGTAAAAAAAAAATAAGTCTGAGCTTTAAGTGCTTTATTAATTACAGGATTTTTTTTATGGGACTGAAGGGAAACTACTGACACTAGATGCAAATTGCCGAAAAGTTTGTGAGAAATATAACTCTACAATGTAAAAAAAATAAATGTTTGTTCTGCGAGAACCAATATTATACCACTTAAATACTAATTAATAGATAATAAATTAATTTAGCTTGACACATATATTTAAATAACAGAAATAAAAATCATGCATCGAAGGACACATCGCTTAATACATTTTGCAAATAGCACGTATTTTATAGAAATTATGCCTCTACCATTTTGTCATGTTTTGTTATTTGAATTTTTTTTATACAACGAAAAGTGAATGTATAAGAAAGTAAATACGCTAGGTATGGGAACAATTAATCAACAAGCAGGTTATACACCTCAACGTCCGCCTAATGATTCTGCTATTGATGAAAGTAAAACTGAATCGGCTAGTCTGCCCAACCATTTAATATTTATATTTTGGTTTTGCAGTTGAATACGGTTTTCATGTATTAATGATATTATATCCATACATCAGCAGTAAATTAATTCTGCAAATTATCTAATATAATCGAGATCCCATCTGTGTTTAGAGATATTATCTCCTTGATAATGGATACGTCTCTTTTAATTTTTTTATAGGCCCATAAACGAGGACGAGGTGCTAACTGTTTATAAAGTACAATCTTTCTATTGAGAGCAGTCATCTCTTCTTCTTTGTAATTTGCGAGTGTTAAGCTTTAATCGGAGGTACCAGAAATTAATAGCATTACCTACATAACAAAACACGAACTGTATTATTCCATGTAGTTAAATATGTGTCGAAAGAGCGAGATAATGTTCGTCTTCAAATTCAAAATCCAACTCCTAATATTATATATATATATATATATATATATATACTAGCTAAAAAAACGAACTTCGTACCGCCTAACAGCCAAAGACTGTGTTGTTAACTTTTAGCTAAACTTAATTTAGGATTTTAGGTTCAATAATTTATTAGAATAATATATATAAAGAAAATAAAAATTCAATAAAAGTAGATGATAAGATCTGGTATGATTGAGACCAATGACTGTCACATGTCATTAATTCTCTATATTTTTGTTTACATTTCGATTCAAGTATTTTCTATTTATTTCATTATTTTCCGTTGAATTTCTAATCTATAATGTGTAGTATGTCACTGACTTGCAGTGGACATCAATTATCACAAAAAAGCTATAAGCATGCGTGACCTCAGCTGTCAATTGCCGAAGATGGCGGAGTTCCAAACTTTCTTTATTTAAAAACTAATTTTCTGTATAATGTTTCTGATATTTTAATAGTTATTCTTCTATTCGGGGTGGAGACAACTGTAACAAATTAAAGATCATAAAAATCGGTTCAGCCGTTCTTGCATTATACCTAATTTTTTTAACTAATCCGACTTTTTTCATGTATCCGCTTTCCGTTTTAAGGCGGAGACAAATCCAACAAATCAAAGATCATAAAAATCGATTCAGCCGTTCTTGGTGGAACTAACCCGACCATGCTTTATATAGTGTGTCCAAAAAAGTATGCAACATATGGGAAATTTCTTCATTATTAGAGTCTCAGAAAATGTTATTTCTGATAAAAGTTGATGTCTGAAAAAAAAACTAATTTCGACAGTGCTAAATTAAGGATAAGTTATACAGGGTACTAAAAAATACAACAATTAAGGTTAAGAAACAAAAATTTTAGAATATCGGAAAACCTTTTGCAGAAAAAATAAAGTTCCTATTAAGGCAAAAATAAAAGTCAAATACCATTTTTTTCCAAAAGTGCACCGATGCGGAGAAAATGCATGACAATTATTGAAAAAATTTCGAAAAACCCCTCTTTTTCTTAATTCTGTTCTTAATTTTTTCAGCAACAACTTAATAGGAACTTTTTTTCTACAGAATACCATTTTTTTTTAATGTTTTTAAACCTTAATGTTTGTATGTTTTAAGGACCTTATATAACTTATCCTTAATTTAGCATTGTAAAAATTTTTTTTTGTCAAGCATCAACTTTTATAAAGAATAACATTTTCTGAGAAACCTATAATAAAGAAATTTCCCATAGATTGCGTAGTCTTTGGACACACTGTATATTTCCGATTTGACTGGAGTGATTGATACCAATCGATTTGACAGTTGTTGTTATTTATTCTCTATAATTTTTTATATTTCGATTCAAGTATTTTCTATGTATTTCAGTATCTTTCTAGATTTGACTATGCTACTTTCCCACTATTTTCCGTTGAATTTCTATCCTATATTGTGTAGTAGGTATGTTATTGATTTGCAGTGGACATCATATATTACTAAAAAAACTATAATCGCGCGTGACATGAGCTGTCAATTGCGAAACATGACAGAGCTCCAAGCCTAATTTATAACTAATTTTTTGTATAATTTTTTCCCGAGAATTTTTCCCATATTTTAATAGTTATTCTGCTATTCGGGGCGGAGACAAATCCAACAAACCAAAGATCATAAAAATCGGTTCAGCCGTTCTTGAGTTATAAGTGGTGTAACTAACCCGACTA
>MU194415.1:0-18795 GCA_016904865.1 Pissodes strobi
GATACAGGAGATCCAGCCGTTGATACGGAACAAGGGCATAACAACTTGCGTGTTATGCCCTTGTTCCGTATCATCGGCTGGATCTAACCAACACGCAAAAATAGATATCGCAATTTAGGCAAGGCGGTATGTGTGTGCTAAAGACGTACCCGCGGAGAGGACCCTAAAACAAATGGTTTGTCTTAGCAAAAAAAATCTAACATTTAAAAGATTACTCATAAGCCATCTAGTTTGTCATCTTACATATAGAACACTCTATAATGTTCGATGACCCCTTTTCTTCCTGGTATTGGCCAGTGGAACAAAATATATAGTGTTTATTATAGGGAGATTTCTTCAAAAGCAATAACAGTCGATTCCAAGTATCTGCCACATGAGAGCAATAGCAACAAAGATTGGAAAATGGAATTAATTCCACAGAAGACAACATGAAGATTTTGTGACTTACCACATGGAGGTGGATTTCTCATAGCTTAACAAAAACTTTTGTATGTCGCCCCCATGGCACTGGTTAGAATTGAAATACATAAACGTAACAAAAATATCATAAAATATTGACATTAATTATTTAAACCAGTTCATAAGGCACCTTGAAAGGGCTTTACAAATATGCCGGCCTATCGACTTCTCGCCGGTCTAGGCCTCAAAAGAAAGACCCGAATCTCTCACGGAACGAATTTCAACACCGTCCTTCGAAACATTGTTACCAACTCAGCTTAATTGGAATAAAGAGCCCAACCGCATTCTGGAGCCCCTAACTTTAAAGCTCGGTTAATCGAACTTCTGCTCTAATCCATATTCGCCAAGCAGCAAGTAAATATTCCTTAAACATCTACAGGGAACCGTTACCTCGGTACGTCGATTCGATTGAACCTGTCTAACTGTCAAAATCTTATGTGCCAGAGTTAACCTTATTAAGTGAAAACACGAAATCTCCTCGAAGGACAAAGAAAACAAAATGTAATAATACACCGGAACACAATTAGATAAATTAATTAAAATATGCATTAGATGACTCTTATGATCTCCAAATTGTTTGTGGTAGGTTTTGCAACGAATTGGCTTGAAATAATTAACAAACTAAATGTTACATTTGTGTCGAACAAATTGATAAGTTTTTATTAATTTTTAGATCAAAGAAAAGCTTGTGAGCATTTTTCTGAGAAATTAAAAGAGAGCTCACACATTAAAATCTATGAAGACAATAACTAGCAAAATTAACTGCACAACCAGACCCCTTGAAAGATGTTTCCAAAACTTAGTCTAGCACCTACTACTCACAAAGGGACAAAAAATTTAACTGATGTTCTTATCATATCATAAGTATCTAGTACATCATACTGAGACATAAATGTAAATCAGTATAGAAAGTGAATTCAATAACTTTCAAGGTAAAACAATGTAATGTACTTTATACACTGTATATATATTGGAATAATACTAACTAAATTATGTTTACAAATAAAAATAAATATAAACTAAGCACATGTGTAGCATTTGTTAATGTTAAAGCTACCTTAGATACTACCCTGCTATGTTGCCAGTAATTAGAATATAAATATATTATGTAGATATTGTTCCCCTAATTTGGCATCATTTTGCACATTTTCAATTAAATTGGTCAAAAGACTCCTTCATGGAAAAAAGGGATATTCATTTTAGATATTAGATCTTTCCCTCCCTTTGCCTTATCAGAATGAAAAATGTTATTTGGATAGTGCTACTCCGACTTTGCGCCGCGCCGCGCCGTACAAAAATTGAAAAATATTATACAGATATTGTCCCTCTAATTTTGCAACACTCTAATTAAATTTGGCATCAGAATCCTTTAATTATAAAAAGAGATATTCGTTGTGATACTAGTTTCCCTCTAACTCAAATTCAAAGATAGTTAATGGCAATAATCGCAACAATAAAATGAAATGTAAAAAAGAAGAGAAGTGTATCTAAAGTAGAAGGCTGAGAATGTACAAAATACTGAGGCAGTTCAAGTAATAAGGAAACTGCGAAACTGAAAAAGAAGAAGAAGAAGATGCTGCGCAAAAGAGGTTAAGTAAATCAAAAACACCAAGAAGGTCAATACAGAGCTGTACATTATAAAACATAAATAAAACGTGAATAATTAGATGAAAATTTCCCTTGAGCAAAATACGATGAAGGTATAAAAATACTATGGATATTCATGAATAAACAAACAACGAAACGAAAAGTAAAAAAAGAGATGACGATGCACCTAAAGTAGATGATATGCAGAATACTGTGACCGTTCCAGAAAAAAAAGATTGCGAGACTGGAAAATATATGAAAATAGAAAAAGGTAACAAAATGCTGCCGCAGCAAAAGACAAAAATTATAGAATATAAGAACATCATGAAGACAAAGGTAGAGCTTCACATTATAAAATAGAAATGAAATTGAAGAAATAAACAACAACTCTTCTGGACCAAGGACAAAGCCACATAACCAGAGATGCGGAAAAAATTATTATACAAAATATAAAAATAGAAGGAAAGTAAAAGGTGGTATAAAAATAGCGAAAAGTGCAGCTAATGGGTTAAAATAAAAAGCAAAAATTCTATGTAGTGCGCTTTTATCACCTGTTTATAGCATTCGCATTTAAAGCTGAATAATTAAATTCAATTAACTTTGATGACCAAAATAATCGCCGATTCCTTAAATACAAGCGGTTTTTTTTTATTTTACGTAACATTTTACTATAATACTAATAACATTAACTAAATGTTATTTAAACATGTGTTTAATAAAAAGGGTAACAATTAATAAGGTTAAAGTGGCTTCTTATCATTACAAAGACACTACCGAATTTTTCATTAAAATTAGGTAAAGGAAGGAACTTTAAATGCATAAAAAAATCATTTTTAAAAAGACCTCTCAAAATTATGCATTTGCGAGGTTATATGCAAGCGATTTTTTTATAATAAAAATACCTCAAAATAAATTTTCCGGATTTATTATGTATTAAAAAACCTAATATTTTAAATAACAATATACTCTACTTAATGCGCATATCTAATTTAAAATTCGCGGGTTGGGGTCTTGATTTTTTTATGCACCAAAAGTAGAAAATGCGTAATTAATAAAATTGATTGTGACTTTGAAAAATTTCATATTGACAAAATTTTTAAATCACTAACCAAAATGATTTGATATCGTGAATCTTACATAGACAAGCCCTTCTTTAGATGATTGTGTTACTGGCGCTAATACGAAAATTTAAGACAAATATTTGAATAAATTAAGAAAATGTTTTATAATTTTTAATCAGCCAATCGAAACTACACTACAACGTACGTTATATTTGATATATCTATGCAACCTTCATATCACATAAATTATAATTGAGACGTGAATATGCAGGCTGCATGGCAAACTTTTGTCGTTACTCGTGACGCCTCACGGCTCGTCTTTATGCAAAATGACCCACGGGATGTCTCATTGCATTATAATTATTTTATTAATAAATACGTAGCGCGTATATCAAAATAAATTCGCAATAAATATTCATGCTTGACAAGAAGTGGCAGAACCAAGTGTTGCTTTCGAACAGAAGGACGGAAGATGAAAAATTAAACGGGTTTTGGTATTCACCAGTACCTTTCTAGTTAAAAATAAAAACATTTAAAAATCGGAACAACTGAAACGCTCACAGGTATTTATCGTATGGGACTCTAGTAGTACCAGCAAACTGTTCACAATAATAAGCTGCTGATCACTTCAGACACACGTTGAATACAAAATTGAAATCCACAATATGCAGGGTGGTTAATAAATTACAAAATGTTAGTAAAGAAAAACTAATTATTGTAAATCACCATGCTAACTTTTTGAAATTTTTAAGGATTCCTGTATATTGTACTGAATTTCTTTTTGCATCTTGACTAATAATCATTTAAATGTGACAAGTAACCCAGAATATTTTGGAATTAACACTAAACTTTCGATCTTTTACATAATTATGACTCAACCCCTTTCAACAGGATGTCCTCCACATCAACAGCCCTTAGTCTGTTTATCATTATTGCATGGTCAATTTTGTCTAACGCTTTGCTGAAATTATCTTTTAAAAAGATTACTTTCAATAGACCGGTTTGAAAGGAATCCAGGCTGTTTAAAAATAAGTTTGCTTTTAACTAAAGTAAAAAATATGTATTTTTACCAAACAGTTTTGCAAATATATAAAGTTTACTAATGAGGCGATAATTTGAAATGATGTTCTATTGGCCGCCTGAGCAACATTAGACAACTTCCAAACATCAGGAAACGATTCTCTCGACAGAGATTGATTATATAACAAATGCAAGGGATACAAGAGACCACTACAACACCCTTTAACGAAAAAAGAAGGAATACCTCCGGGCCAGCACTCTTTCTATGATCCATCTCCCGAATGGCCGCAGAAACATTCTCTAGTTCCAAATGCAGACCATCCAAATGGCTGTGATTCAAATTATATACATAATTGTTACAATAATTGTTATTACCAATATTATTAGATTCAACGAAATGCTCTTAAAATAAAGTGCAAACAAAAGTATCGCGGTGGGTGTGTTCTTAAACATTGAAGGAGCATTCAATAATGCATTACCAAACTCCTTATACGGAAGGAACTGGATCTGGAGTATGGTAAATTGCAGAGTGGCCACAACAACCCTACAGGGGGAGAGTTACAGGTTCAGGGCTGTTAGGGGGTATCCGGTGGGTGGGGTTTTGTTGCCCTTTCTATGGTCTCTCTTGATGGATGGTGTGCTAGCGGTCCTCTCGCTGTGGGGTGTGGAGATGAAGGCATACGCGGATAATATAGTAATACTTATAAGAAGCATCTCGCAAAGAACTATCTCAGAGGATCTTCAAGAGGTGCTAACCGTGGGCTATGACTGGTGTGAAAGAAAACAACTATCTGTGAACCCGCACAAAACAGTTATAGTACCGTTCACAACGAATAAAATGCTGGAAAACCTAAGACCACCTTCACTCAAAAGAGAAACTATCCCATTTGCGAATACAGTGAAGTATCTAGGCATTACCCTAGATAAAACCCTAAACTGGAATGCGCATCTCGATAAAATTGCCGCAAAAGCGAAACTGTCATTACGGACTTGCAGACGCATTTGTGGTAAAACATGGGGCATATATCCCAAACAAATGCACTGGCTATATATTGCGGTCATAAGACCAATGATAACATATCGAACAGTAGTTTAGTACTCTAACAGCAGACAGAGCTTCGCGAGAATCAAATTGTCCACCTTTCAATGACAATCGTGTCTGGCAATTAGTGCCAGTGCAGATGTTATGCCTACCAAAACTAACTATTACCACACCAGAGAGGAACGAATGGGCAAAAGACATCTGAGAACACTGACGGCTCCAAGAAAAATGATAATACAGGAGCCGCTGCGTGGAATAAAAATGGTAAGGTTGAGCTTAAGTGTTTCCTAGGCAAACACGGAACCATTTTTCAGGTTGAAGTTAAAGCTATTGATATAACTGCACAGTGGTTCATAGAGAGAAACTGGAAAGGTAAGTCAATCAAAATATTCTCGGACAGTCAAGCGGCTTTAAAACTACTCGACAAACTAGGTAGAGAAAATAAACTTACACTGATCTGGATACCTGGATATACAGGATATGAAGGCAACGAAAGAGCTGATGCCGCAACGGCCTTCATAGGACCAGAGCCAGTACTGGGAATAGCTTACAACACAGGTGAAGAAGCTCTCTCCTGGTAGACACAACAGCAATTTGTAGACAAGTGGAGAGAGTTACCAGGCCTAACTCATTCAAAGATACAGTAAGAACTAAACAACTTCTTCATCTTGGCCGACAATAAGTACAGGCTGTAGTTGGCATGTACACTGGCCATTGTCGGCTAAGAAGCCATATGAACAAGATAGAGCTTTCCGAAGAAACGGAATACCGCTTGTGTTTGGAGGACGAAGAAGCAATGGAACATACTTTATGCTACTGCCCAGCAATGGAAAGAGCCAGACAAACAGTGTTTGGAAATTCTCAAATTACACTTGCGGATTTGAAAAAAATATCCACCCCAGAAAGATATTAGATTTCATGAAAAGGATCCAGAGGCCCGAGCCTAGTGAAAACCACAGATGTGAGCTATAATAGACCAAGGATCGCAGTGAAGAGCCCCATTTAAGCCCACTAAGGTCTACAATACAAGCGCAATAAAGTAGAAATTGCCTTTTTAACTTTCGTCTCAAGATTTTAGATACTCGTTAATTTTTCGGAGCCTGAACCATTCAAAGGGACCTCTTTTCTAAAAATATGCACACTCAAAAAATGCCCGCCATTTTCCAATTCTCGTCAAATTGAATAGATTTCGGAAGACCATCAAAAAGAACATGTCCAGAAACGCTTGTATGTGAAATGATCGTCGGCTGCTCTCAAATGTTACGTAGAAGCATGCCAAAACTGAAATCTCCACTGTAAGATTATAAAAAAATGCGAATGATTTACAAGAACATTCGTTTATTCGACTTCTATTACGAAAGCGTACAAAGAACTGCCATCTGAAACTCTCTTAAAAACTATCCGGCGGATCGAGAATAATCGACCCGCTTATAACTACGCTAGCCCTAACATCGTAAATCAGATAAGAATATAAAAAGGTCTCCTAAACACTTAGGCAGGCAATATTCTCTTACGTCAAGCGTATAGGGCGCTATATGATGTACAGTCAGTTAAACTACGATCATTACTAACATTTTAAACTAAACAATTTTCTACATTCGGCCATCCTGTATTTCGAGATGACCTCATCCCTTGTCCTCTTCGTTAGTTAGGATGACGGTGATGGCTACGACCATCCTCGGCGTTGAGCTACAACCCAACTTCAAGGTACAATGGCTACAACCATTCTCCACGTCGGACTTCGATCCAACTCCATACGAGGCTACAACCTCACACCATAGATATAATGGCTACAACCATCATCTACATTGGGCTACGACCCAACACCCTTACGAGGCTACAACCTCTGCAAGGTGGGAGCGACCCACCTATTTTAATTATGCACGGTTACAACCGTAATCTCTAGGGCTACAACCCAATTACATGACCAAGCGAACTTAACTCCAACTGTTATCGAACAAACATTATATACATTTTTTTTATATAGGAAAATGTTATAACTTTTTCTTAACTCTACTTTACATGAGGATTACAAGATACCTAACTTAATTTTACTCTTATGATTACAGCTAAAATTAATAATGTCATACAACATATGTACATTTTTGAGGAATTTATCAACTTAATCAAACACCTAACATGCGACCACCCACGGTTTAATTTTTTCCACCGCTACTACGGTCTTTAGTTTTCTGCCCCCTTCTCGAAGGTCTTCGACCTCATATCGGTCATTCAAAAGTATTTTCGTCACTCTAAACGGTCCTTTGAATTTTGGAAGTAATTTCTTACTGCCCTCCGTATTTGCGTCACTAGTGATTTGCACCAGTACTAATTCACCATCTTTATATTGTTTAGCTTCACGTCTCGCCTTATCGTAACGTTCTTTTTGTTTAAGTGGTGTTGCCGTAATGTGGGTTTTTATTTCATCTCTAAGGTTGTCTATATCAATTTGTTCAATTTTAGTCTGAATGGAATTTAATATAGTTGCTTCGGCTGCTGGTTTTGGCTGGTATCCTAAAAGGGCTTTAGCTGGGGTACTACTTATGCTTTTATTATAATTTGTATTTAAAGCACACTGTATTTGTTTAATAAAGGTGTCCCATAAATTACTTTCCTTTTCGATACATGTGGTCGACAGCATATTCAATATAGTTCGGTTATATCTCTCGCACTGTCCATTCGTCCTGGGCGTGGCGACCGCATTTAAAATATGTTTAATGGAATAAGTGGAACAAAATGTATTAAAGGAGCGCGAAGTAAAAGCACTGCCTCTGTCGCTAATGATTCTGTTTGGCACCCCAAAGATACAAAATATATTTTGTAGGATTTTAACAACGGCTTTTTGTTTTTGTTGACTTCACCGCTTCTATTATAGTGAATTTTGTGAAACCATCTACTATTACGAAAATAAATTTATTCCCTTTTACACTTGTTTCAAACGGCCCTACATGGTCAATATGGATCGTATGAAACGGCACGGGAGTCTTTTCAATCGGGTGTAGTTTACCTTGCCTTTTTATCGTCGTATTTTTGTAGTATGCACATTTTAAACAGGCTTTAACGTATTTTGTTACGAACTGGCGCATCTTTGGAAACCAGTAATTCATACGAATTCTTCGAAGAGTTTGCGCACTTCCGGAATGTCCCGCCATGTCGTGACATAGTTTACAAATTTGCCATCTAGCGGCCCTCGGAACGACCCATAATTTAACATTGTTAGGCAACTTTCGATATATCTTTCCCTTTTTAAGCTCGTAATCAACAGCGTACGGGTTTGCAGAATGATCGCTTCCCTTATTTTCCAAGATTTTTCGTATTCTGATAAGTTGGTCATCCTGAAGCTGTCCAGAAAGTAGCCAATCACCTTCGGTAATATCTATTTGGTTAATGTCCAAGCTAATCGGATTTCTGCTAAGGGCATCTACATGTCTCATTTGCTGCCCTGGCCGGTATTTGATTTCGAATGTATATTCTTGGACTTCGAGCCACCATCTTGCAACTCTTGGAATTAGATCCTTTTTGGAGAAAGCAGTCCGTAGTGCGCTACAATCGGTAATTACAGTGAAATTACTTCCCAACAAATAAGTTCTAAAATGTCTCATTGATAAAACCACGGCCATCGTTTCCAATTCATAAGAATGGTAGTGTTGTTGGTCAACTGTGGTTTGCTTACTAAAATATGCAACAACTCGAGGTTTATCATTTTTTTGTATAAGCATGCCTCCGAAACCAATTGAACTAGCATCGGTATGTAGTTCAATGGGTAGTGTAGGATCAAAAATAGCTAAAATTGGTCTAGAAGTCAATATACGTTTGACCTTGTTAAACGCCGACTGTTGTTCATTTCCCCAGCACCATTTTATGTCTTTTCGCGTCAATTTGGTCAGAGGTTGAGTCAAGATGGCAAAGTCTTTGCAGAATTTACGAAAATAACTTGCTAGTCCCATAAATTGCCGGATCTGCTTTACGTTTTCAGGCGGGGCCATTTGTAGAACGGCTTCTATTTTTCCGGGACTGGGTCTCACTCCTTCGGCAGATATTTCGAGGCCAAGATAAGTAATTTTGGTTTGAAAAAATGCACACTTGCTTAGTTGTAGGGTTAAGTTATTTCTCCTAAACGCTTCTAGCACTAACCTTAATTTACTTAAACCTTCCTGTACTGTCTTTGCAGGAATTATGACGTCATCCATGTAGGGAAATGCCACCTCATTTTTCAAGTTTCCTAAGGTGTTGTTCATTAACCTTTGAAATACCGCTGGTGAATTTGTCAGACCAAATGGCATATGTAGAAACTCGTAGTGCCCTTTAGGAGTGAGGAACGCAGTTTTTTAAATTGAATCCTCATCGACGGGAACTTGATAAAAGCCCGAGGCTAAGTCAAGAGCCGTAAAATACTTATGTCCACCCAAACGGTCAATTTGGTCATCTATTCGCGGTAAGGGTTGCTTCATTTTGATGGTGATCGCATTTAATTTTCTATAATCAATGGCAAGTCGATACCCACCTGCTTTCTTTTTTACAAGAATAACTGGACTCGCGTATGGAGAATCCGATTCTCTTATTATTTTATTATCAAGAAGTTCCTGAATTAGAGGTCTTAAAATTTCTTTTTTGGCTAGAGACATACGATACGGTTGGTAAACCACAGGTTGATCTGTCACGCATTTAATTATCATCGTAGTAGCACTGGTTTTACCTAGAGTAGACATTGAAGTGCAAATTCGGTCTTTAAATTCGTTGAGTAATAGAAGACAATGCTGTTTATATTCTTCCGGTACTATTCCCCTAATATCGATACTTTCTAGTGTATTAACCTTTTCATACAGAAAATCAGGCGCTAAATGCAAATCGTTTACATTTTTAAAGATTACCTGATTCCCTGATTTGAAAAAAACTAAATCTGGTAAATTTAAAAAGTCACATCCGACTATACAGTCATACATCGTTTGGTTATTATCTATTACAATAATTTTTAATTCAGCCGTAACCTGTCCTACTCTCAAATTAACGTTTACATCTCCTAAACTACTAACGTAATTACCGGTAAATCCACGCAACATGGGCTTAGTACAATGATTATCATTCAAATTTATTTTAAGTTTATCAGCAATTTGTTGACGTATTAATGTTTTTGAGCTTCCCGTGTCTATTAAGCTATTTACTCGGACCCCATTGATGAAAACAGTCATTATATATGGATTTATATCACCTGGCGATAGTCTTATTCCGTTCACTTTATGGTACTTTAATGAACTACCTTGAACTTTGGTTTGAGATTCAGTGCACTCCACAATGGGCTTGGGGCAGAACTTCATGTAATGCGGTCCTTTGCAGTTAAAACAAGAAGGTTTTGTTCTGGATGTTGAAGCTTCATTTTTCACAAAGCTCATATTTACTGGCGAGTGCTTTCTTTTGATGACATTAGCTGGTCTCACCGTACTTAGATAGGCATACAGCTCGCCGGTAGTCGTAAATCTTGATGCTCGAGTTGTTCTTTCTATTTGGTCGTCTCTCAGTCCTGTAATTATTGCGTCTATTAGGTACTTCTCGGGTATATCGATTTTAAGAGCTTTCAACTTTTCTAACTTGTGGAAACAGTATTCACTCAAATTTTGTCCTGGTGACGACTCATAATTTGCTGCTTCGCGAAGTAATTTCCCAAATGGTTGGGGTTTTTGTGAACTGTTTTAATAAAACCGATTTTAAAGTACTCCATTTTGAGGAAAGCATATCTTGGCTGTCATACCATCTTCTTGCCATCCCTTGAAGGCGGTTGGCAACTAATCTTACTATTATTAATTTATTCCACCCATAACTTTTGGCTAATTCATCTACTCGGTTGACCCAGGCTTCTACTGATTGTTCCGTTTGTGGATCGAAAATAGGAATCAAATTTTCTTCCGCACCTAAGTGTCCGCTTTTAATGTTGGAAACATATTTTTCCAACTGTTTAAGCCGCTTTAATTTGCGCTTTGTTCTTCGGTTTTTGCTCGATTTCTCAGAGCTTGCAGATGAGCTACTACTACTGCTGCTGCTGCTACTACTGCTGCTGCTACTCGTTGATGGATACCGAGATCGTTTTGACCGTTCACGCTTCCGACTTCGACCCATTTTCAGTCACTAAATATGGCACTTCACTTTGCACTTATCTTTTCAAATACCTCGCACAACTGAAAATGTTACTTATTTAAAGTCCCGGGAAAACGGCCCGTTGCCACAATTTTCGCGCACGGCAAGAGTATATGCCACTTCTGAATTTGTAAGATTATAAAAAATGCGAATGATTTACAAGAACATTCGTTTATTCGACTTCTATTACGAAAGCGTACATAGAACTGCCATCTGAAACTCTCTTAAAAACTATCAGGCGGATCGAGAATAATCGACCCGCTTGTAACTACTCTAGCCCTAACATCGTAAATCAGATAAGAATATAAAAAGGTCTCCTAAACACTTAGGCAGGCAATATTCTCTTACGTCAAGCGTATAGGGCGCTATATGATGTACAGTCAGTTAAACTACGATCATTACTAACATTTTAAACTAAACAATTTTCTACACCACTCGAAGCCGTTTTCAAAAAAAAAGCTTTTACTTCAAGAAGATAATATCTCTCAAATAAGTTTAAATAAAAATTCTTCAATGGCACAATATTCCAAACTCCCAAACTTAACATCATAATAAACCATGAATTTTCAGTCCATCGTAATACAGGTGCAAATAGCGCGACAGAAAATACGACCATTGCCGTCATAAGGTATATCTCACAACTGATCATAATATATCATGATAGATAATATTGAGTAATATTTGTATCTGTCGTTGCTAGAAAGTTGAATGCTTTATCGCTACATCCAACGGATACATATGTACGGGATCGTAGCGCCTGTCCGTCGTTTGTCAATCGAGTTTCAACTGATTTATTGGCATGCAAATAGCACTACTCCCAGAATTAACTGGCCGAAAACCAGATATGTCCTGATATGGAGGAGCGGCATGATTTACTACAATGAAAATGTATATCGAAATAATGGTACATCGACAATGATAGGTCATTTATCGGTTAACGTAAATTGCTGATAAATTTAATAAAGTATAACAAATTCGGTGGTAAGCAAAAAATTGGCAGAATATGACAAATTGAAGGATATGTAAGATATCTATTTTACAGCTATGATTTGATTTGAATCTCTTTAAATATTTTGGTAAAATACTATTACCCTCTTGCAATTGGTCAAATTCCGACGGACTATTTGCTTCGTTATCAATGTATAGTTTATGCCTATATCCACGCACGCGTCGATATCCACCCCATTGAATTTTATACCATTATTATCGAGATCTTTCATCAAATTCAAAATAATTGTATTTAAGCACTTTTGTTATCGAAAAATGTAGAAAAGCTTCGAAACAGTTTATGCTGCAAAACTTTTTATTTAAAAGTTGATGTTGTTGCCTCCCAGAATCAAAATTTTAAATCGTCTACCCTTCTCCACGACAAATCTAAATTAATGCCATCGGGGGGCCCCTTGACGCCCAAACACGGGAAGCGTTTCTGCTTTGCCGAAGCGTAATGTGGCTTGTGCATGACGTAATATAAGTGAATATATATGCATAAGTGTGAACTGTCCGTTATGATTTTGGGTGCGCCGTCAAAGTGGGTTCATTAATTAGCTGGGAAAGGCAAATGAGCAACATGATTACCATATTTGTTGTCTTGAATTAACTTGTTGCATACATTCTATCCATATTAACTATTTACTACTTCCATATATCAACGTTTTCCAAAATCGATCTTCATACAAATTTTGCCATATCGATTTGGTTCAAAGTAAAATTATTTTGGGTTACTTTGCAGCAATGATAACAATACAACAATGAAAAATGTGTCAATTCCACATTCCACGAGGAAAAAAATATTATTTTTGTAATAAGGATTGAATGATAATGCCGTGAATATTATCGGACGAGGCATTAGCCAAGTCTGATAACATATAGTCGAGAGGTAGTGTTTGCCAGCCGGGCCCTAGCCTGCCCGGGCTTCCAACCCTACTTACCTTCTGGCCGACAACCTACTTGAAAAATTCTTCATGCATACTAAGCTTAGAGAGAAATGAAACGGAAATTTTTTAAAATGGTTGACCCTGAGGCCCGTGTATTTATCCACGAATCTTTTAGGCGCTTATCATTATGGGTGGACAAAATTTTGGAAATAACAGCGGATCAAGACAAATTGAGACGATTACAGAACATCGGAAAACCGAGATGGTGGTCTAAAGACAGAACCTTTACCACTATTATGGAGAAATCAATACGTCGCGTTAATAAAAACTGTATGTGCCATTGTAACAGGCTACGATTATATATTATACTATCACCTGGTTTCTGGACGAAATGGCGAAGGACCAAAATAAAAATTTACGTACGTGGTCGACTAAAGTCGACTAAAATTGATCTATTTCTGGAGGGTAAAATAATCAAACATCATGTTATTTATTAAAATAGACTAAAAAAATTAGATAATCACTACAATAGGACTAGTATTGGAAAAGCATGGAACCCAATCCATTAAACTAGGTATTCTAAAGCAAATAGTTCATATTTATGTCTTGATATATCAAATGCACATGCTTTCTTTTGAACGAATTAACTTTACACACACGATATATTGTTGCAGCTGGAACCACAAAGCTTCGTTGTATATTGGTATTTTCCCCTGGGTTTTGTCCTATTATGCTGTCTTTCTAAATGGAGAAAGAAACCCTTCTTCTAATCATTTGGCTTGGTTTCATTATTTCAGTTCGATAATACACTTGATGGCCATCCACTGTTTTCGGCCTTGTTAATTATGGTTTTTAATTGCTGATCCGAGGTATTTTGGAATCAAGAATATATTTTCGCCTTTCTTGGAGGGTTGTGTCTAAAATAAAACAACAGTGATAGATTGTTTACAGATTAGCCGAGTAATTGGAGTTTGGACTATAATGCATGCCGAATTATATTTTAAGGTTATTTAGGGATATCTAGCACTGTAATTATGACTTACTTTTTTGTCCACTTGATGGTCATTCTGTCGTAATTTTCTCGTTGGTTTATACTTGATAATATATTGTTTTGCTTAGGTGATTACTGAATATTTTCATTTTGGGAATTAAACATTGACGTTTGTTAGAAGTATGTCATGTCACTCCGGTTTTAAACCATAGACTACACGACCGGTGGAAAGCGCATCGGATCCCTCCGTCGATATCGACTCGAAAACCACTCTAATTCGCGTTGCATTTATTGTAGGATTTAGCTATCATACGCTTGAATTTGCTGATTATATTGGATGGTATCAATGTTTAGCCCTCTACGCTTGCATATTGACGCAGTATTACACGGACTCTCCATTATTAAAGTTCGATAATATTTCAGCTCGGAGTAGAGTCTACCCACGCAAGGGAAATTGTTCTTTGTTTCATATAGTCTATGAGGATAATTTTGGCGATATAAGTGACAGCTTTCTGGACAAGCGCGTGGCCTTCACGGTCGACACGGTTGCCAAGTTAATGGCTTATTTGGCATAATGCTATTAGTGGTGCGTGTTGATTGTAATTTTAGACTGCCGCATAACGCGTGGGTTATATATTCTCACCAAGCATATAAAAGTAGATTCTGACTGATTTAAATCATTTCGATAATGAGTCGCTTTAGCGCTTGTTTTGGTGAATCCGGTAGTATGACATCATAACTTTCTAGTACTTTGTCACAAATAGGGACGCTTCTGGCAACATAGTATGTTGAGCCGGCGCGATGTTAATTCTGCTAGCCTCGTCATTTTCGGGGCAAGCCAATTTAGTCTTTATGTGATCTTGAAGGAACCAGTAGGTTTCAGTGCCGAGCTCTCGAAATTGGGAATTTTCGTTGAGATACTGATATTTAGTGTGAAATATACAGTGCCCTAGTTAGGTGATTATTCAACGAAGCCCTTGAGCAGGATTGTGGTCGTCGATGGTTTCTCGTCTGATGGATGATTGTAGATGAAGGAAGATTTGTAGATTCGACCACCTGCACCCACGTTTGGGCATTTGAGCTGCCACACGCTTGAACCCCGTTTAACATCTAAAGGTATGTTGTTTGAGTAATTTTGATACAGATATTGTTTTGATCTGTTATTTGTTGAGGTTCCGTACCTGTTTCCTTCATATTTTGGCTTGATCACCGTGCTAATTTGCCCTGTTTGTTTCAGGGGTTTTTCCGGATTTTTGGAATTTTATTTTTGGATTATTGGTTTTTATGTGCCTTCCATTGTCCTCTTACGTTCGGGTTTCCTACCTGGGTTTCGAGATTGCATACTGAGACTCCTCCGACAACACGTGGTTTCGGAGTAACCATCAATTGACTGCGTGTCTCGCTGTCTGATCCAAGCCTCAACGCATACGGAGTGTGTCTTTTCAACCTTGACGCTCCAGTGATTCGATGAACACCTAGATCCTGGATGAACTCACTATTGGCTTGATAACGTATCAGATAGGTCTTAAGTTAGGATATTATCTAGTATATTTTGGGACTTTTATTTTATTTCATTTTATTATTGTGTTTTATTTGATTGGTGATTTAGGGCGACTTAAATTAAAGTTTCGGATGAGTTTGCTTAATGAAAGTATTAATGGTTTGACTTGATTTAAAAGATAGCTACCTTCAAGTTATTTGGAAGTAACGAATTATTCTCAATAGTTAGCATATGTATACTGGATTATCCAGCTAATCCGGATAGTTTTGGCGTGTTATTAATTCATTTCAGCGTAGTCTTGATCGCGTGTTTTACTTCTTTTCAGCGTCGTATAATATAAATATTTTTGAAACTAGCACGTTAACTTCTCGCTTATTGATTAGAGTTATTTAGAGTGTAGAAGTAGAAGAAGTTATCATATTTTTGTACCGCATAGGTTGATAACACCAATCAAGGGCATGTAAACGACACGTGATCACGTATTCGTATTTATAGGGCGCCGTAGATATAACATAAAGTACTATTTAACATTAAACCGTTACTTTTAATATTCCATCTTTAGCATACATTGATATATTAATTGTCATAGTTACATATACAAGAAATTCTTCTTGTAGCAATTATTTTTCTTATTTACTTATTCACCAATACGGAATATACACTTGTTATTTTTGTTTAATTGGGGTGATATTTCTTTTTGTTTCTCCTTCCAAGCTTTTCAATAGGTTACAGCGGGGAGGAGAGCAATTCGTGGCTATTGGTCGAATCTCACTGAAGATCCAGCATCAGGGCATGGCGATAAGTTAGCCGCGTGGCGCTCAGGCATTATAACTCACCACGACCCTTCTCCACTGTCTAAAAGCTGGGGGCCGCCATTGTTCCTGCACTAAAGGCTGTACCACCGATTGTGAACTTGGAGATTTTTGTGAAGTTGGAGATTATTGTAAACTTGTATATTTATGTAAATTAGGTTTGTATTTGTTTGGGAACTGAGCGTTACACCATATCTTCGAGCATGAAATTTGAGCCAGAGGTTTCGCTCCAAACTAAGGCATTGTTGAACTCCTTTATGAAATTTCAAACTATCCCGACAGCCGTCGCATTCAAGGAAATGTTTGACCTATCAACCTCAGTAAGCCAATATCTCCAAACTGCTACGTGAGCCTATCTTAAAGCTTGAGAGCTTGTCAAAAGTTCGGAGATAAATTTGCGAAAACAGAGCTGCAAATTTGTTTGCATCCCAAATTCAAGGATTAATGCCAACCGAAAATATTGATATCGACATACAGACCATCTTGCCGTCACGAAGAATATCTAAAAAAACATGGTACTACTGTCTGCGGACCCAAAGAAATTATATTCTATTTCCGTCTACAAAGCCATTATTAACACAGCTTTGCAAAATTCAATTGCAACAAAAATTTAATGAGGGACGCTAACCCAAGCTTGAATGATATTAACAAAAATGGGATTCCTAATGACGCGTTAAAGTATCATCTCGCATCAATTGCAAATGTCGATTAAGAACTGCTGTCAAAAGAATTCTTTTGCAAAGAAGCTGTCTAATACTATTTGGGATGAACACGTTCTACCTACGCACCAAGACATGAATGGCTCCGATTCTCAGAGTGAAGAAGAAGACGATGAACATTACGAAGATGTCTTAGACCAAACTGCAAAAGACGCCGCACGTCGTCTGTTGTGTGCATCTAAACTTTTGCACATCAATTTGTATAACATGTAAGTTGGAGTACGTCACAATTTAGTTTACGTAAGTGACTTGTGAGATAAGATTTTCTGCCTTGAAGCGCATTAAGACGAGACTTCGATCATTCCTGGGGCAAGAACTGTTAAATTCGTTGATTAGAAGTAAACTTTTTAAGATCCTATGGATAACTATTAACTTCTTCTACATTAAAGATTGATGGGACTGGGACGATATCCCGAAAAAATGACATTCAATCAGTTCTATCCAAACTAGTTGAGGGAAGAACAGGAGAGCTGACATTTAAGGTTGATTTCATGAGCTTCAATGTTCAGTGTTGTTTCACTTTGATGGGCTCATTTAACAAGTGACTCCTTATTTTATATTTTAAGAATACTTATAACATTTCTTTCAATTTAAGATGTTTTATTTTACATTAAAATTAGATGTGTTTATAGTATTCATCATTATAAAATAATAATAGTTTTAGTGTTTTACCATCGTAATAACATAGGCGTGTAACGTTGTAAATGTTATTAAATACTGTATTGTGATTTTCTTCTTTTACTGGTCGATTTGTGTTATGGATACTCTCGCTACCTTATTTCCGGAGTACCAACCTGCTCGACGAGTACATCCGGTGGTAACGCCACTTCAAAATAAGTAGAATGTCTATTTTCTAAAATTATCGGCCATATCGTCTATAAGCGCTGTGTGATGAACTAGTGTGTTTACCCCCTTTTTAATATATGCGACACGAGTGTTTCTATTTAAGATAGCTAAAGTTATTTATCATTTACCTAGGGTGCTTCTGTGGGGCAGAATTCCTTCTATGGGGTTACGCTTACCTAGCTAATCACGCCGTCAGGTAGCCATGCCGAGGCTTTTTTTGTGTCAGGGTGACACAACCACATGGAGGAGACGTACTACGCAGGAAGCACCAGTGTCTATAACTCGACCAGAATCAAGTAAAATCGATTTTAATTTATTTAAGCATCATAATTACTGTATATTTCTTATCATTATATATCGATTATTGTATTTGTTGTTAGGCGACTGTAGGTAGTTTGCCTGAATTACCGTGTATTTCTTACCGTTATGTACCATTTTAATTATTAATGAATATATAATCAAATGACTGTCTGTAATTTGCCTTAACTACCGTATATAGCTTATCGTTATATATCGTTTTAATTAATGAATCTATAATAATTAAACAACTGTAGGTCGTTTAACGTCCAGCGTTTATATTCACGTTAATTCTCGTTTCATTTATTGATCCAGCTATCTTACTTATGGAGCTTACCTTTAAAAAAATATACTTAATTTTATCTTTAGTTAGTTAGAGAATTCACTTGACTAGTGTTCGAATTACGGGTAGTGACGCCCCCACCATTCCGAGTTGCCACGGGATGTGGCCCATCAA
>JAEQML010067265.1:0-19247 GCA_016904865.1 Pissodes strobi
TAATTGCCAAACAGGAACGCCTTTTTAAGCGTAACGGCACTACTTATTTCGTCGCAGAAATGGTTAGTTATCTTGTAGGCCGGAGTAATATCATTTTTATAAAATCGTAATATTCAACATTTTTCTTCTGACCATTCCGTGTTTTTGTATTTATTTTGAATTAGTTTCTGCGTTTTCCGTTATTTTTCTGTTTTTTTTTTGTATATGAAATATGACCTCAGTAAGAGGCCTTTGCCTCAGTCTTTGCTCTAAATAGAAATTTTAATTTGCAAAATAATTTTTAAGAAGACATCAGTATTTCAATTTCTCTTCAACTAATATATGCTTGAATAATGGATAAGTATATGCATACCATTCTTCTGTAAAATGTGACACCCTTTAAAAACCAAAGAATATTATTAAAATCACAAAAAAGCATCTATTTATTTTAAAATATTTATTAACTTCTTCCTTCCTATGCCAAATTTATACTACCCTCCGCGTACAAATGTTGAAGCGTCTTATATAGGGGTGACAGTGGGGGGACATGAGATATTCCCTCGAATGGTACCACTGTAGAACTCTTACCCCATCTTATGTGCAAATTATAACTTAAACAGTAAATATACTGTTAGCGTTACCTGTTACCTGAACAGAGATTTCAACCATAAACCATAATTGGACTAACTTTAAGGCTCAGTTACTTCTAGCAACAAGCATGGATAACTATTCTTTAAATATTTATTATGACATTAACACAATTGTAACTATAGTAATTATTCTAAGAATAAAGTTATTCGGAGTCGAAGAAACTAGGACTAAACGTATTAAATCGCCTCTAGCTTCATTCAGTTTTTTTTCATGCTTACATCTTGTCACTTTATAATATCTGCAATGATGTGGTAAATTTAACAGTGTTCGCAGAATGGCGTTAAACGGATAAAAATATAAAAAAAAACAATATCCGAGTATTCTTTTAACAATGCTCATAATTGCAACTAAAAAATTAATGAAAATACGCTTTAAACTATTAATAGTCAAGCATTACCGGCGGGACATTTATAAAGATATTAGAAAAACAGTAAATAGGCAATATCCTCATTACGTATGTAAGATCGTTGCCCTCGGAGGTTAACAAACCGTTTTCTTGAAAGTTTTCTACTAGTGTATAATCGGCGAACGCTTTACATGAATTATATATTTTTACTTTCGGTTATTCCGTTTATTGGCAAATTATTTACATAGAAATTACTTATCACTTGCACTTAATGCAATTCAACAATTAAGATTTGCATAAAAAATGCGTTCATTCAGTTCAACTAGTATCGCTGCTTGCGTAAACACATATCTTATTCGAGTAGAGGGGACTGGTTAGAAATAGACGCGCGTATATAAGTACGAATAAGATTTTGCTATATGAATATAAAGTGAGATAACAAATCAGTATAATTAAGGAAGACAAGCAAATTATATATAAAATATAGAACTGAGAGAAAATATAAGGAGAACAAATACGACAAGTAAATGCAAATAATTTCTTATAGCACAAATCTTTAATTTTTCTCTAAAATTCTCAACAATTACCAATTTGTTTAGCTTTAATAAACCTCTTTGGGGATAGATCGATTACTGGAGGAGTCGATGAAAAATATATTAACTTCTTTTTCGCCGAAACTTTCAATTAAATGTCAACCCCAGGAAGACAGATTACTACAAATTCTTGAAAGTTTATAGATTAAGACAGCGAGGAAATATTAAGTAATATATAATTAAATATGATAGACACAACTACGAAAAATCAAGGACAAAATTTCCGAGTTTATAATGAAAATTGATAGCTCAAATAAATCCACAAAGGCAGATTTGAATAATTTGAAAACAATATATCATCTATCATTAAAACGTTTAGTGTCATTTGCTTTCTAACTGCTTTATTTCACGCTTTTTGAGGCTTCAAGAATTTGACGATCACTACAGAGTCATTAACTGTTTTCCATACATTTCAACCAATTAAAGAGATGTGAATCTTAATAAAAACGCGATTCTTATGGCAACATACAAATGGAAAATCTAAGAAGAATTAATTAAAAAAACTAGATTCCACCTCCTAAATTTCATCGAAATTTGTAGCTCAATCTGTTTAACTCAACGCATCTTCACTCTTTGGAAAGGTATACAGATAGATAAATAGATGCACTGTTATTTATTCCATATCATAACAATAAAGTTAAAAAAAGACCCAGGTGGGTATGGAACATTATAAACAAAAACATTTGAATAATTTATAGAAATAACAATGTAATGAAAATAATAAAACAATCGAAATCACAGTATCAAACAATTCAGATTAAAATCAACAAATGCACAAAATACATGATATGTGACAACACAAAGTAATCCAATTTAAAACCTCTAACCGATTTGTAACACTCTTTCTGGGAAGACTATGGATCCTTTTAGGCACATAATTAAATACTTATCACAGATAAAAAATTTTGATTAATACAAATCTGTTTACAGCTGCCTTGCTGTTTTATTTTGAAAATACTGTGTAGATATCTTTTCTGAAGAACTATTACTCTATTTATTTCACATGAATTCCCTCAAAAAAATTAAACCATATTTGACGCCAGACTGGATAAAAGCATGGTAGGCCTTAAGAGCTCCCTCTATACCTAGTCTTTTTGCAACTAATCCAAAACAAAACTGAGCAATCTTAGCAGCAACCATTGCAACGTGCACTCTCCAATTCAACCTCCTATCGACGTATACCCCCGAAATGAGACAATTTCTTGGGAGGTTATGGTCTCAGTCCCATATGTCCCTGTCAGTTCTATTACCAAACAGAAGAGGGACATTCCAGATCTGGCTGTTGGATAAAAACTACTCATCAAGAGTGATCACTGCTGTCTGAAGTTTCTCCGATAATAAATTATTGTTATTTTCACTAAGTCACAAATATGTATCGTCAGCATATAGTATAGAGTGCTCCTCAGAGATATTGGATAGATAATGTACAGCGTATCCTATTTTCGGTACTTTTGCGGGGTATAGAGGGTTTTATGGTCCTTTTGGTTTTTGAGATACAGAGTGAAATTGAAAAGTATCACTTTTGAGGCAGTTATCTTGAAACTTATCAAAAAAGCTAAACGGATTCTTATAAAAAATTTACCGTAGAATCCAGTGGCGTAGTCAGATTTCTTCTAACACCTTCCGTTTTTTAGTAATGACGCACACATATTATGTTTTTTTTATGGCACATCCTGCATATTATTTTTTATGTTTATTAGGTATGATGTGGGCTTTTCAAAAATTTATAATTGTATACAATTATTTTCAACAATAAGCTCAAAATATAACATTTTTTTAAATTTTCTTTTGTGTTCAATTGGTAAATAGTAGGCTATGGATACAATTTATTAAGAACAAGATCCATGTAAGTAATTATTATACTAGAGATACAAACTTAAATTCTCAACTCTCAATAATTTATTACAGCATTCTTAATGCTAAGTTTTCCGAAACAAAAAATGTGTGGTGTGAGTTAAAAAAATATTGCGGCGGAATCCAAAAAAAATTAAACCGAAATACCTGAATCCTTAAAAAAACCTGATGAAATCAACAACTTCTTTAGAAACTCAGTACCTCAAGCTGTGGCTGAGTCGTGGGATCTTATTGAATATTACACAAGGAATATTAAAGATACTGTAGAATCATTTCTTGAATTTTCCAGTGTCTCGGAAATAGATGTCCTGAATGTTATTTCTCAAATCAAATCCCATGCTTCGGGAACTGATGGCCTAAACATACGTATTATAAATATTTGTTGTCCATTTATTCTTCCATATCTGACACATATAGTTAATTTTTGTTTGGACAACTCGGTTTATCCAGATGACTGGAAGAAAGCTCTGGTAACGCCTTTACCAAAAACAGGTGATCCTCAAGAATTTAAAGATTTAAGACCAATAAGTGTCCTGCCCTGCCTGTCCAAGGTTTTGGAAAAAATCATAAATAACCAACTTACCGAGCATGTTGAGAGAAACCGGGTTCTACCGGAAACACAGTCAGGTTTTCGACGCAATCACGGGTGCTCTACCGCTCTGGCCAACGTTAGTGATGACATTTTTAGGGCTGCTGATGCCGGTAAGGTTACAATATTGGCGTTGCTAGATCTTTCAAAAGCCTTTGATACTTTTAATCATAAAGTTCTTCTTTCAATTCTACACTACATAGGCTTAACTGACAGTGCTGTTAGATTCTTTGATAATTTTCTATCCGATAGATCTCAGTGTGTCAAAGTCGGAGATGCCATGTCCGCGGAGCTACCTGTTACCAATGGCGTACCCCATGGATCAATTTATAAGTCCCTTGCTGTATGCCATTTACATTTCCAATATTCACACCGTGGTTAAAAACTGTAGTGATCAGTATTACGCGGACTATATATTTCTTTTAAAAAAGAGAGGTTTTTGAATCTTGCCAAAAATTAAATGATTACTTGGAATGTATAAAATCTACTTCTTTAAAGCATTCTTTACTCTTAAATCCTAAAAAGTGTTACTTAATGCTTTTCGGTCCAAAAAATGATATCAGTAATATAAAAAATCACATTAACATAAGGATAGACGGGACTGCGCTGGAGGTTATGGATAATGTGCGCAATCTTGGTCTTGTCTTTGACAGTTCTCTAAGGTTCGAGCAACATGTCTCAAATTGCATACAGCGCGCTTACGTTAGATTAAAATTGCTTTACTCTAGTCGTCATGATTTGTCAGTGAAACTAAGGAGGATGTTGTGCGACTCGCTTGTGCTCTCTATATTTAACCATGCAGATGTTGTTTATGG
Organism: Pissodes strobi; assembly: GCA_016904865.1. Lineage (NCBI taxonomy): Eukaryota > Metazoa > Arthropoda > Insecta > Coleoptera > Curculionidae > Pissodes > Pissodes strobi. The sequence continues at coordinate 4,828 of JAEQML010067265.1, forward strand.
TAGCTGTTTAACTCAGTTGCAGAAAAACAGAATTCAAAAAGTGCAAAATTCTTGCCTAAGGCTTATTTACGGAATTCGTAAGTACGAAAGAATTTCTTATAAATTAAATGAGGCAAAATGGTTGAGTATGGAGAGCAGGAGAAAGGCTCATTCAGTCTGTTTCTATCACGGCATTATAAGATCCTTTACACAAATAGTGCACTATATAAAAATCGGCCTTTCCCATTGGTCAATCTGCATGGCCCTCCGCTCGCTTCGCTCGCTACGGGGGCTCAAGAAAAGGAAACTAACCAGGTGCTAACCCAATCTAACCCAAGACATACCCAAGACCAAGAAAAAAGCTGTTTAGAAACATAATCTTAAAAAAAATAAAAAAAAATAAACGAGGTTCGAACCCGCGTTTTCCAGGTGAGACCCAACGGTCTAAACCTCTGCACCACAAGAGCTCTCGACAGAAATCGATTGTATCACGCAGACATATCGTAATACGAGCTGGATCGGCCAATAGGAGAGGTCGACTTTTACATAGTGCACTATTTGTGTAAAGGATCTTTAAATGCGAATTATCTCCTTTAAAACCGCCATTTATTTGTGTAAAAAAATTATATTTCGTTCCAATGTGCACAATGTACATACATATTCGCTCTAGAGACTTAATAACACCACCCATGCATAAAACAACGCTTTTTGAAAGAAGTTTTACATATAGAATATCAAATACATTCAATTCTCTTCCAAATGCTTTAAAATCAATGGATCCTAAAAAATTTGGGTAGTCAAGAGACTTATTTAATTTTTTATGCTGTCAGCAAATTATACCTGTAAATGATATTACAGTTCATAGTTATGTAATTGCCTATAACATTGAGAATTATTTTATTGTATTAAATCTTTTAGCATACTACGCCATACTGAAAAACTTTATTTAATTAGACTCTATTGCGGTTGAGTAGAGCAGAGTGGACCAACCATCACGGAAGGTCTACTACTGAACTTCGCCTTTTTTATATTACAGGAATTTAATCAATGTAAGATTATTATTTTTTAAATCTGTAATTTTTTTGTAGTGTAAAAACAAAGACATTATTATTATTATTATTATTATTATTATTATTATTATTATTTAATTATGATCAAATTATTGAATTTGATTCAACACAAACCAATAATTCCCTATCTTACTTAAAACTTAAGTTGGAAAAAAGAAACCTAATTTTGAAAGAGCATTGCAAATATTTTTATTTTCTTATTATGGGGTATCAAATCACGAAAAAGTGCATGCTACATTTGGCACATCACGTAATAGGTATACGTGAGAGATCGTGTTAGTCTGTTTCTAAGGACGAAATCGGTTCAAATGACAAAAATAAATTAAACCTAACTGAAACTAACCGAAAGTTGATTGAACTAAAAAACTAAAAGTAACCAAAAGCACAAAAAGGGTTAAAATGAATCGGAACAAATAAAAAAAAATTAAGTTAAAACTAACTCAAAATAACCGAAATTTGGCGAATAACCAAAACTAACCATAAAAACTACAATTGGTTATAACCTAACGCATCCGGTTCAAATTACTAAAAAAATTGGAACTAACTAAAACTAACCGAAAGTTGATTCAACGACTAACCGAAAGTAACCAAAAGTTCAAAAAAGGCTAAAAGGTATCGGATCCGATTAAAAATATTAAAGTAAGTTAAAACTAACCAAAACTACCCAAAAACATTAAATCCGATTATAACGTATCAGCGCCGATTGAAATGACTAAAATTAAAGCTAACTGAAATTAACTGAATATTGATTACCCACGACGACTATCTAACCCAACCTAACCCAACCTAACCCAATCTAAACTAAACTAACCAAACGCACCAAATATCGCTAAAACGTGTCGAAACAGGTTAAAAATATTATAGTAAGTTAAAAATAACCCAAATTAACCGAATTTTGGCGACTAACCAAAATAAACCAAAAACATTAAAATTGGTTATAACATATCGGAAAGTTGATTGAATGACTAACCAAAACTAATCATAAGCAAACAAAAGCACCCAAACGGGCTAAAATGTATCGAAATAGGTTACACAATTAAAGTAAGTTAAAACTAACCAAAACGAACCGAATTTTGGCAACTAACGAAAACTAACCAGAAACATTATATTTGACTATAACGTATCGGAGCCGGTTCAGATGAATACTTTGGTTTCTTGACAGTGAGTTTCCAAGGTCACGACACGGAAAATTTTAGTGAATGTCACGACACGGTTTATGCATAACTAATTATAACGTATCGGAACCCGCTCAAATAAGTAAAATAAATTGAGACCAAATGCAAATAAACGAAAGGTGATTGGACGACTAAACAAAACTAACCAAATTTATTAAACTCGATTATAACGTATTGAAACCGACTCAAATGACTAAAATAGGTTGAGACTAAGTGAAACTAACCACAGATCTAGGAAGGGGAAACTAACCGCTAGTTGATTAGACGACTAACCAAAATTAACCAAATCTATTAAAATGATTATAACGTATCGAAACCGACTAAGATGACTAAAATAAGTAGAGACTAAGTGAAACTAACCGGAAGTTGATTAGACGACCAACCAAAACTAACCAAATTTATTAAACTTAATTATAACGTGTCAGAACCAGCTCAAATGAGCAAAGTAAGTTGAGACTAAGTGAAACTAACCGAAAGTTGATTAGACGACTAACCAAAACTAGACAAATCTATCAAAAACTTATTATAACGTATCGGAGCCGGCTCAAATAACTAAAATAAGTTGAGACTAAGTGAAAGTAACTGGAAGTTGATTCGACGATTGTCCAATATTAACCAAATTTATTAAAATTGATTATAACGTATCGCAACTGACTCAAGTGACTAAAATAAGTTGAGACTAAGTGAAACTAACCGAAAGTTGATTAGACAACTATCCAGAGCTAGCCAAATATATTAAAATTGATTATAAGGTATTGCAACCGAGTCAAATGACTAAAATAAGTTGATACTAAGTGAAACTAACCGCGTTAGATCGGGGATTGAGAGACGAATCGAATGCAGTTTTTTACGTAATCTAACCTGATCTCTATTATATTTCCACACAATTATGAGTTTTCTCAGATCTCAAATTTAGCAAGCGTTGCATTTCTGCTTCGGCATTTTCAATGTCTCTCCCGGTTGCATCTTTGTGAAGGACTCTAAATTTTTAAAGGTGGTATGCAAAATTGGCATATTTTCGTTATTCTTTTAATATCATTGAAAAGAATCATATACTTTTTTTGCAAATTTCAGAAAGTTAAATCGATTGCCCCACGAGGCTCCGCTACAGACTGTTTTATAGATTTGATTTTGCATGAAACCAAATAAGGAAATTTCCAAACTGATTGATCCGGAGATCGAGAAGGCCATCTTACAGGTCCGTAGGTACCAATCCATCTTTGAGGAAAGTTCTCGTCTAAAAATGCCTTTAAAAGCGCAGAGTTGTGGCTTGGAGCACCGTCTTATTGCAGTTAAACGGCATGATAAAGGTCCAATGGAAGTTTCTCCATCAGTTCTGGAATAACTTCCTCATGAATTTTTCGGTATTGACGCGCTGGTGAGACCTCCTTCAAAAATTCTGTAGATCATGCGTCTTCCAAAAGTGAAACATGAGATCTCAACCCCAAACCGTTCTTGTTGCGCCCTCTCAAAAATTAAATGGTGATTTTCAATTTCTTCGCCATAATACGGCGATTGAAAATTCCCGCTATTGAAAAATAAGATTCATCGGACCAGACATCGAGCCTGCCAAAAGATTCAGCAGTATGGATTTGTTGTAAATACCATTGGCAAAACAAAACAACATTCGGCGCTCGTTTTTGACAGTTTACTTTTTGTTCCAAACAAATTAGCCATAGCCTACTTTTCTTTTTATACAATGCTACTACGTACTAATTAGGACGCAAAAGAGAATTTTAGAAAATCTTAAAATTCTGATCTTGTTTTTGAAAATAATTGTATACAATTATATATTTTTGGAAAGCTCACATTGAAACAACGCTGGTATACAAAAGAGAAGTGGCTTTGTCTAGCAAAATCTAGACAAATTATATAGAAGGCACCTGTGGACGACTTTAAGAAAAATACAGAAATGTAAGTAAAACAAATAAATACAGAATTGATGAAACCTGAAAAAATAAATTGTATATATCCATTTTTCGCCCAAGCTTTCTACCCAATTTCTCTCAACTCCTCATCCTAAATCGGTTTATCGTCATTGAGTCCTCTTATAAGACATAAGAGCTTTATTTATAAGGATGGAGCTTTAAATGTTATCACAGTAACGATTCCAAATGGTTACAAGAGAATAGATAATGTTGCTGGAGTTGAGTAAAATTAAAGAGGCAATTGTGCCAGTTGACACTAGAAGAAGAAAAAGAAGAACTTTTTTCACGTAATAATTTGCTATACATGAAAATAGATTATTTATATAAACATCCAAACGCAGAGGAAATATGAAGAAATCGGTAAAAACAATATAGAGATCCTTCATCAAGACTTACGTTGCGGAACCTAGTGTTGAGGATACCGACAAAACGTTCGAGTTACGTAAAATGGAGTATGCAACAGTGAAATTCTGCAATTAAAGTAGATTAACTTTTATGTTAGTTGACACATCGGAAGAGAGAAAGAAGAATTTATCTTCTTTCACGTAATAAGCTACCACATGAAAATACATTATTTCAAATCCAAATGCGGAGCATGCAGGAAAACTTTGCTAGTAAAGTGTAAACGTTTGTCATTGTGTACCATATTTTTCTAGATCAACTTTGCAGATGTTGTCCTCACACGCCAACGACGAAAGTAAACAAGATTCATTTAAGCAAAGAAATATACTTTTTTTTTATATAAGACTAACTTAGATACATCCCGCTATATCTGTTATAATATACTTCTTAGTGTTTTTTTCTTGTTTCTTTTTAAACTTAAGGAGCTGTTTCTTGAACATGAAAACGATTAATGTGTACATTTACTTTTTGTAGCCTCATGTTCTGTTAATTCATGCAAGGACCACCCTGTATACTTGTATTATTTCCTTTCTAATGGATATAAATTAACGTCACGCTGCATGTAAGCAAACACAACTGTACTTTCTATAACTCTATGTTTTACTACTCCGTAGAGGAAGTCTGTCGGAAAACCAATGATTAATTTATAAACTTCTGTAATTAAGAATTGCACCAGTTTTTACGATCGTTCTAGTATTTGTGCAATCTGCTAATTTTCTTAATTTTCCCATATAAACCCGTTTTTAGCAAACCACAATAATTAAATACGGTAAACGTTACAGGGTTTTCGCTCAATTTCCTTAAGTGATTGCTACTTTTCGTTAACCAAATAACACCTCTCCATCGCTGCAATTAGGTTGTTAAAAATAATTTATAATCATTCTGGAAATATTACAGTAACTAAACCAACGTGACTCAAGCTAATTAGTGCAATGTAATTAGTTACATGCAAAACTGTTATAAAAATATTGCGATAATATTTTTGCATGTAATATTTGGTAAAATATTTCTTTTGAAGAATAAGCTATAATTTTGCTCTTACTTGAACTTTTAATTCTTTTTGTATATGCTAGTTTTATTGTATTTAATCTAAATTAAATATTTTGATTCAATGCAATAAATGTTTTCTTGTGATATTTATTGTTCAAGGAATTATTGAAAAAGGCAGGCTATACGATATATTGTTAGTATCACTCTCACCTAATTATTTCATTAAGTATGTACCACCGACCCGACTGTAGAATTAGTTTGGATTAGAATCAATTTATCGATTTTAATTAATATTATAAATAAGCATTGATTTTTCGGTGTACAGATAGAAAGTGGAGGTTCTTCTAATAATTTCCGGCCTATCTAACGGTGCCAGAAGAAATATCATTTTCCTATCTATTATTTTAATAGTTTTACATTTTAGGCGCTTTCTACGTGGGCTAGAGGCAATTAATCTTTAGGTGCCGGCATAAAATGACAGTTCGAATTTTCGATGCGCATAGTTAAATAGAAGTGCATAGGTAAATGACTTGATACTTTGTAAAAGTAATGAGGCGCATTGTATTGAAATCAGTTGGGAAATAAATAAGGAAATACACTTTGTGCCTACTTAGAAGAATAATTTTACACGATGTTTGTAAGGAAGTTGCGCTTTTAAAAATTGGAACAATTTCTTTGTTCTGATGTTGTAATTATCTAACACAGATTTTTCACACTGTTGATTAATTTAAGGAACTAGACAACAGCCACGGTGGTACGAATCCGTCCTATAGTGGACATGATAGGCACAGGTTGGTCAGTATAGTAATATCAATAACATCATCGTGTTGAGAACATTTCAGGGAGACCTTCTACATAGCTTTATATTTTTCGAGTTTGCTCATAAAAGGGCTCTGGATAAATTAAGATAAATTAACCCATTCTTTGACCTAGATGTTTATCAGCTATAACGCCATGCACGGCAGCGATATGGTATTTGGATATAATTTTCTTCTCAACATGTCCCAAACGGGTCAAATCGGATTCATATCCGGGGAGTTCGCCGGCAACTCCCATTCTTTTGCTGTAATGTTAAATTGACTCAGCTAATTAAATAACGTTCGCCTATCTGAAGGGCAAGTTATAGGAAGAATCAAGGGTAGAATTATCACTATTTTTAGTAATTATTCTCTAAAAAAAAACGACAAGATTGGTGCTTCCTCCTTCATGTTAACAGAGCATTTACCAAATGGAAAACTAAGCATATTTTCCGATATATTTTCCTCGTAGTGACATGCTATATTTACGACCATCCGAATGAAACAGTATACAGGTGATCCATTTTTAAATACTCCGGTTCAGAACCTCTTCAGGCAACTCTGGTGCTTTCTGATTAAACGGGAGGTCATTTCATTAGAGAAAATTGATATCAATTCAGAAACTTTGAATTCCTAAATTACCATTCTGCCGATTTCGTTCCTCTCTACGAATAGTTTATCTTCGCCGATCACCTCCATTTCCCTGACCTCTAAAAATACAATTACGATGGGACTGGGAGTGACATCCATAATTCTAGCAATAGCTCTTTGATTTGAAGCAATCTAATCCGGCTTTTCAAATATAAGTATTAAATTGTATCCATGTATTTTAAAAAATAATTCGGAAAAAATGGATCTATTGTAACTTTTTCATGGCTAACTAAATAATGTATTTGTCTATACTCGTATTAAGTATTTCAAAATTTTAGTCTCAAATCACTTAATTACTACTGAAAATCCCTGGGAAGATCTATATGCTATCGATATTTCGGTTAGAAAAGCGTTTGAATTGGAAGGGTCCAAATAGGAAGACATTTAGGTCAATTTCTTTAAAGTAAGCTTTTTTGTATATTTTGTTCAATAATTAAAATTATTATTTTGATGATAGCTTTGGATAATTATTGTTTTATAGAAAAATAACCTGGAAACATTGCTATTAAATAATAAACCATATTTAATGATTTCTGGCATTTGTTATATGTTTTAGTTTTGATAAAAACATACAGTTCCAAATAGATAAATGCTAAACATTATTGAAAATCGTTAAATAACGATTACAGTTTTAGGCTAAAATCACAATATGGCAACGCCGCAAAGAATTATAAAAAAATTTGCTTTTTTTAATGCTTCCACCCTTATTTTTTCAAGGGATCAAATGTGGAAATGGAAACTCTGCACAGGGTAATGGGTGTATGAAGAATATGTTTTAGTGTAAAATTGACAGATGTAAATTTGTGATAGATTGTTTTGAAGCTCCCGACGAGTACTTTAATGTTATTAAAATATTAACAATAAATGAAATAAATCACGATTTAAAGAAAAATGTTTCACCCATTCAATTTGAAGCATGCTGAAAATGAAGGCCCTGGTGCAAAAATGCTAATGTCAATATTTCGACAAACGTTTGATATCTTCAATTCCGCCAAGATATTGACTTAATATTCCAGGACTATAAATAACGTTGGAAGCTTTAAAATGATGCATCGAAAGCCTGCCTCTCCATTTAACTTTTTTTCCAAAATGTGTCATTTTACACCAAAATATAGTATTAATTTTTCCAATTTAATTCAGTCAAAAACTATTAAACATATATATATTTTTAGAAATATAAATAAATGAATTGATTGTGACTTATTGGCTACGACCCTACACAGGGTGAAACAAATTCGCTTCTCACCATTAGGATCTCGGAAACCATAAGAGATACGAAGTCTGTTAAATGAGAAATTTAAAAAATTCCGACTACTTCTGGAGATAATCTACAACGAACAACGAATTTAGCAGATGTCAAATGCCACCTGTCAACTTTGACATTTTTCATTATTTCGGAAGCAGAAATGATTTCCACCAAATATTTTTTGCTATAGTATATTGTGTAACTAGGAGGAAAAGCAAAACATTCCTGGACGACTGTGGTAGTTGCTGGACGAGGCGCAGCCGAGGCCAGCAACACAGGAGTCCAGGAATGTGCTTTTCCTACGAGTTGCACATACTATTTTTTATCCGATCGAAATTAATTAGAATACGTACTTACAAAAATAGAACCAAATATTACTCGAAATAAAAACGGTGTTTTAAATTTAAACTCAACATAATATCAAGTTTTGAAGCGAGCGAGCTTGAAATTTATTACGTAGCTACGGAAACTACAGCTAAATGTTACTTTTGATAGACGTCAGATCTGACAAACAAGGCGTCTGAATAAGACAGAAATGTTACATTCCCGGCCTAGGACGGGAATGTTAAATTCCCGGACAGTTATTTTCTATTCTTGTACAGTTATTGCATGTTGCCAAGCAACGACTACAATATACTGGAATCATGACTTTTGCGGTGAGAAAACACATCAGAAAGGTGTCGTTTTTCGTCCGATCGGATAAAAACTAAATTATTTCAACATTTTCTCATATGGTTCCAACTCTATGGCGGACACTGTATATGCCCTATTTAATCACACCTTGTATAATTGAAACTATTTTTAAGATGTGCGCTAACACTTGTTTGTATTTAAAGTTTTTTGTAATATGTAATAGCTGAGATATCACAGAATTAGGCATAAAATCAATACCGGTATTGATAAAATGCATACCCTATATAATGTAATTCAAAATATTGAGGCTTTATACTAATTGCAGCTTTCGCAATGTTACCTAAAAATATGTAGTAGCGAGGGTAGTAGGTACTCAAAATAGTTTCTTTCACAGAATAATTATTTCCTAGAATCCGGAAAGGTCCAAGAGTAGTAATCAGAATGGAGGATTGATATACTGGATTAGTATGACGATCAGTTTATGGGAAAAAGTTCTTGTTTTGTTTCTTGATATCTTGTATATTGTAATATTAACGGTGATCTGAAGATCTCCTACATCAGCCACTGGTGATTGTTTCCTCGTCTAAAAGCTCTTTACTCTTAGAGCTTTAAATACTTTCAAATGGCATATTCCTGGTAGTCAAATACTTGAAAGAAGAACTACTACCATATGGCGAGCAATGTGGGCAATGCTTCTAACGATTCCCTTTTAACTGGTCAGGTTCGTTGACCATTGGCTGGTTGCTGCCATGCACAGATTCGCGTCAGAAAAGTACGACTTCTATCACGATGTTACGCAAAATTCGTCAAAGTTAAACGATTTACAATATTAATTTTCAGACGCTAAATTTGAGACGTTTGACATGTGACGCTATTTTTTTATGTTTGTTTAAATTGAAAAGTAGCATCCATCGCTTCGTCTGTATGAAAAATTTGATCTTTTAGATATTTAAAAATACGAATTTTCCAATTAAAAAAAATTGGCCATTGTTTTTTTTTCTTAAAAAATAAGGTCTTTAAGAGATGAACAATAATATATTTTCACAAATATTTGATAGGCCAAATAAATTCTGAAACATAATTACAATGGTCTTTTGTGACTGCGCATTAATGAGCGTTTAAGCAGACACACCAAGATGCCGAAGCAGAAACTTTTGGTCAAAGATGAAAAACATCCTCCATGCAGAAAATTGGTGTTTTCGCTGTTTTTAGGCATATAGCGCCGTGAAAAAAAAAACGGGCCATTTTGTGATGAACTTGACAGTTTTTATCGTTGTTTTGAACAATGTTTCAATTTAGGTATATAGTTTAATACAGTTTGACTTGATTTAAAAACAATTACACCACTGAACATCTTAACAAATTAAATGGAAAATTACAAGCCAAGCTACGGATTCACGATAAATGGGATATAAACGTAGGTAGAGAACGCCACAATTTTGGCAGAATTGTGGTACAAATGTGTTTCTAGTTCTTACTCACGCGCGACAACAAAAAAATATTTTTTATTACGCATGCATCATAATCAACGATTATCGCACGCTGCAGCGTGCTTAAAATGATGTTTATGATGCGCCTACTTTTTTAAAGGTTGCTATAGAAACATTTGATCATGTCAAATGTGACAGATTAATATATTCGTCAAGATACCCCTAAGTTTAATATTTAAACCAGTTTTGAGATTATGATGCATTGGTAATAAAAAATATCGTATGATATACGTGTATAAGAGGCCTTTAAAGCCCTTGCGACTTACAAAACACTCCGCTGCGCGTCGTGTTTTGAAATATGTCGCGCGTGCTTTAAAGGCCCTCTTATACACTGATATCATAATATACTATTTTATTATCCAATGCCATAAACAATAAATTATGCATAACAAATTGATCTAAGCAGCATATATTATGCTTAACAAAAATTATTATGCGCAAGTAAATAAAGGTATTCCACCCCTATATCTGTGCTTTAACGACTATCATACGTTTATATATAGAAGAATTTGTATGTGTATATATAAGAAATACTGTAATTTTTGATTTTTTAAATAAACGTATTATTATATTATTATTATATCTCCTCATACGCCTTGAAAATAATTTACATTAGAGTGATATCTGTCAAAATATTATGATCGCATCTGAAAATTTATACACCATATTTCTATTTGCCATATGATTTCAGTCAATTTCCAAATGACATTTCACATAATTTACAAACATTTCTAAATAAGTTCCACATATTTCCATTCATTTCGACAATATCTGGACACATAGGTTACAAGCGGACAATTCAAAAAAGAGTTTCATTCCTTAACCATAAATAACATAAAATTATAAAACTAACCCAAACTAACCCAAACTAAAACCTAAAAGCATTTCTTATGTTCTTATTCTAAGAAAAGTTTAAATTTCCAAAACGTGCCGTCATAAAGAGAAACGAATGTTTTGAGACTTTTAACGGATTCCTATGTTAGAATTCAACTTAGGTATCTAGATGCCTTGTTACCAATAAAACATATTCTTTGCAACTGTCTATATTTCTTCTCGATGCCCAGCCTATCTGATTCTGTCCTAGATATCTGCAAACGATTACACCCTATCATGTTTACTGGTCCATAAAAAAATACGCTTAAGAACCAAGTCAATATCATCTTTTTTTGGTCAATAAGATTTTCCCAAATTGTTCAAAAAATTTACATGGAAACTACTTTGACCCAAACTGTTTATAATTCGACCTATCTACCTTAATGAATCGTAATAGGCAGCATAATTTCTTCTGTAACATTTTATCGAGATTGCTATCCATTTGTCGCATTTTCAAACTATTATCTTAATCTTCCAATGAATGGCGTTCGGTATCAGTATAGTCTGCGTAAATGCGTTTTTAGTCATGATATACAATGTTCTTAAGCCTATCTGTGCTTGCTTTTTCCTCTGGTTGATCAAACATCCAACATAATGATGACCTTTTAAGAAACATTATTTTATTTTCCACTACCACTGCAACAAATGGGTTTGTTTCAGATATATCCGATTTTTTATCTGAGAGATGTTTTAAATGTAGATCTTTTTTAATTTGAACTCTTTCCTATTAAAAGTGTCATCAATGTCTCTAACAAATGGAGTATTGCTATTTGCGTCATCAGATATTTATATATCCAACATATTTTTAACCGAGTTTCATGCGGGGTGTCATCTGTTGGAGTCTCAGTACCAATTCTGTTATATTTGTCGGGATTAATGTCCTCGGGATCTTCGTCTTCCTCGTGTACTGCAGGTAATATTATTTTATTCCATAAATCCTCTTCTATATCCATTCCAAGTTTTTTCGTTAAGCCCAAAATATCTATTAGAGCATTATGTACTGCGTTTGCAATATGTGAATCGTCCAGTTCTTTGAGACTTGGGTAACTTATTTCTGTTTTAAAAGCCTTGTTCTAAGTTTTGTGGATATGTGAAACGAACCTGCACGCAGCAACTGCTATTATCACTGTAGGCCATTTTACACCATTCCTAGTTAGTGTTGCCTTTACGTTGAGGTGAATGTAAGAATCAAAGCGGATTGCTTTCAAAAGCCGAGTGTCTTCATCTGGCGAAAAACCAAGAATATGTATCCCAAACTGTTTGACTTGCTCTTCCATATTTTCCGTTTACAAATAACATTATTTGTATCAAAAGCACATAGGCAATAACACGGCGCTAAAATTGACAATGGCTAGACCATTATCTCATAAGCGCAATTAGCTCTTTCGGCATTAATGAAATGTTCCCTTATATTTTCAGCAAAAGATGCCATGAATTTATTTGTTTGAGGTATGCCTTTTTCATTGAAGGGCAAAATAAATCCCATAATATTGTTCGTTTTAGGTTCATCCTCTCCACCCCCCTTCCCCTACCCATTCTTTCCTTAGGAAGTCTGATTTCCGCTAGAAAATCGTTAAGACGTTTAGAAAATGTCTTACTATTTTATTTTATGAGTATCTTTTCATAAAGTGTCGATATTTATTTATATTCATATAGTATGTAAGTATCTTATATTTTTTATGTTCGGTTAGAAACGGCTTTAAAAAATGTGCTGAAAAGAATTTATAATCAACGTTTTTCTTTTGCAAATCGATTTACACTGTTTAGGGCGTAGGGAGGAGGGAGGCAAGGAAGATACGTAGACAGTTAATGAACATCTTATCTTCGAGGTTATCCTACATTGAAATATTACATAGTTATTTCCACTACAGAACGGGCTGGACAAAAATTGTTCTTCTCCAACTGACTACTATCCTAGCTACTATTACATTATACTTTTTGTTATTTAAATTAGCTAAGTGGGTTGCATAGATTGTCATAAATTTAAGAAACCTACTTCTGAAATGATCCATTCACTTTCCACGTGTTTCCACATAATTTTCACTAATATCCACCTAAATTCCAACAATTTTAGGCATTCATTTTAGGAGATTTTTCAAAATACGGAATTTTCTTGATTAGGATATATTCGAGGATAAAACGTTGCCTGGTGCATTATTTATTTCACAAACTCTCATTGATAATATTTATTATTATTTCTGTAGGTATTTGTGCGCTTTATAGGTGTGTTTATGGTTTTTTTTGCATATTATCTACATACTTAATTATTACTTTTTTTAGCCGATCTGAAATGTTATGCGATAGAGATCTTCTTTATTGTTTTATAATATTGTCAGCCTTTTATAAAAATATATTTGTTGTATATGAATATGAATTATATGAAAATTATTCGTAAGAGACGCAACACCTGTTATTGGCATGACATTTGTCAGAATGATAATATAAGAAATAAATTTTGATCCTTTGAGTATGAATTATTCGCACAAAACAATCCTCCCTCAGCAATAAATATATTATGTAAAAATATGTTGGCACGTCACCTTAAATATATATGTAATAACTATAAATATAGATAGACAATGTCTTCAAAATTATGGATGACGAACGTTTTTACTGTATATTTTTTGTTGTTTTCTCTAAATAGCAGATTTTAATGTAAACGAGCAACCTGCGTGGCAAGTCGTTGACAATGGAATTTGTACAAGCGGCAGTGTGTATGCAGACGACAAACATTTTTTTCTTCAAACGTCAGTAAATCCGTCATTACTCGACTGTGTAGGCGGCCGTGAAGTTTCGTTTTTCCTCCGCCGGAGCTTTACTTTTCACTTTTCCGCCGGCGGAGGTAAAAGTGTTGTCATAGCAACATAGATACAATACAAACAGACAACAAAATAAGCGTCAACAACTAAAGATTTATTAAACTACAATTTGTATTTATCACTCAATTTGTGACTGCATTTCTAAAAATCACTAATTTAGGAACAAATTGGTTATTATTTAATCGAACTTACTCAATAACTGCTTATCAATACGGAATTAAAACGAAATCGGAGATGCAATTTTAAAAGAATAATTATTGTTGACAGTGTCCACTGACAGCTTTATGTTACATTATATTCACCGACACCGGTCTAAGCAGGGCCACCTACGACCGTGGTCTAAGCCGCCTTGCGAACCCATTTATCT